>JALRMN010000025.1:980000-1125000 GCA_024760905.1 Plotosus lineatus | reverse complement strand
TTGAGTCCCACTCTTCATAAGGTTGTCACTGTCCTCCCCAGTGCAGCTAACTGGGTTATTAAAGACCGGCCATGTCTCTCACTGTCTATGGCAGGGATCACCAACGTGGTGCCCGTGGGCACCAGGTAGCCCGCAAGGACAATATAAGTTGCCCGCGGACCTGTTCACTGCTATTTTTAGGACAGGCCCATTTTTAGGACAGCGCCACTCTCCATTGAGCTGCATATAATTTTTTTGAATATATTTTTAAATCAAGTCAATATCTTCACATAGATGAATATCATTAATTATTAATAATAACATCTAATTAAATCTAATTAAATGTAAATTGAGCAAATTTGTAATTTCAGAGGTGTGTATCGACCTAGTAGCCCTTCGCATTAATTGGTACCCATGAAGTAGCTCTCAGTTTCAAAAAGGTTGGTGACCCCTGGTCTATGGTGTGAGGCATGTAAAAGAACCATTGCTGACTTTCGACAAGAGTAGGCTGCAAAGCCATCGGCGTGTTTCCGCCCTGCGATGGCCTGGCGAGCTGTCCAGGGTGTACTCTGCCCTCGCCCGAATTTGCCTGGGATGGGCGAGCAGCCTCCCCGCGACCCTAATTTGGATTAAGCGGTTACAGAAAATAAACTGAATGAGTAATTTAAAACTTGAGCAATTAAGCCATACATTGTTGAAGAAAAATATTTATTAATTGATATTTCCGAACCATCTGACAGCAATGTGTTTTTATTAACACTGCAGAAGGGGATGTAGTGTGGAGCCATCATACAACTTCCAGCAATGTGCTGTAACTTACACAAAACTGTCCATAACTCACCCAACAGCGTGTGACCCAACCAGCAGAACCACAAATAAACAAATCAAAGCAGGACTTCTCGAGCTTCTCTCACATTTGTACAATTCTCAAAGAGTGAACTTAAATTCCCAGGATCTATGGGGTACAAGTTTTAAATTAATCAATAATCTTCTTTGTTCTTGTAGGTTCTGGACTCGGACTCTGTGAATTATGCTGCACAACATTTCTCTGAGAAAACCAAGAGAACCAAGAGACACAATGCGAAGTTGGATCTATATTCTTCAGTGCAGTATAATAAGATAAGATAAGATAAGATACAGCTTTATTAATCTCACAATGGAGAAATTCACTGTTACAGGCTCTTGAGGTACCATCAGTAGGGGGTGCAAAAATAGATACAAATACAAACATACACACGTACATATATATTATATAAGTAAATAAATAAGTAGATACATAAATAGTATAAATTAATAAACAATAAAAGAAAAGAATGGAGCAACTTTATAGACTGGCCTATATTAAAGTGTAATGTATCTGAGGGCAGAGATGGGTTGATATGGTTCACAGTCAGTGGGGTAGATGTGGTTGATTAAAGTGCGCGGGGTTTTTATTGCACATAACCAGTATTTTCACAGACAGTTACAAAGTGGCGTTGTACAGTCTGATAGCGGTGGGAATGCCCGACGTGCGGTAGCGCTCCTTCCTGCACTGAGGATGCCTCAGTCGTCCACTGAAGGAGCTACTCAGCTCCTCTACAGTCTGGTGCAGTGGGTGATAGATGTTGAACAGGATGGATGTGAGCTTTGCAACTATCCTCCTCTCACTCACCTCCTCCACAGAGTCCAGTGGGCAGCCGAGGACAGAGCTGGCCCTCCTGACCAGCTTGTTCAGTCTCTTTCTGTCCCGCTCTGTGCTGCCTGGGGCCCAGCAGATGGCAGCGTAGAGGATTGCAGAGGCTACCACAGAGTCATAAAAAGTCCTGAGCAGAGGTGCTGCATCGCCGAAGGACCTGAGTCTCCTCAGAAGATGGAGGCGACTCTGGCCCTTCTTGTACAGAGGCGTTGGTGTTGTGGGACCAGTCCAGTTTATTGTTAAGGTGAACACCCAGGTACTTGAAACTGTCCACTGTCTCAATGTCCTGTCCCTGGATGTTCACTAGTAAGTGTGTGTGTGTGTGTGTGTTTGAGTGTTTCTCCTGAAGTCGATCACCATCTCCTTCGTCTTCCTGGTGTTCAAGCACAGGTGGTTGCGCTCACACCAGTCCACGAAGTCAATGATGACCGACCGGTACTCCAGCTCGTTCCCCTCAGACACACGGCCCACGATGGCGGAGTCGTCCGAGAACTTCTGGAGGTGGCAGCTGTTTGTGTTATATATGAAGTCCGAGGTATAGATATTGAAAAGGAAGGGTGAGAGGACGGTGCCCTGCGGTGCCCCCGTGCTGCAAACTACCACCTTTGACTTACAGCCGCGCAGCCGCACGTACTGTGGACGGTTGGTAAGGTAGTCAATAATCCAGGCAGCAAGATGCCCGTCCACTCCCACGTCCTCCAGCTTCCCTCGCAGACGCGCTGGCCTGATGGTGTTGAAGGCGCTGGAGAAGTCAAAGAACATGACCCTCACAGCGCTGCCGGCGATCTCCAGGTGGGTTAGTGCCCGCTGCAGAAGGTAGATGACGGCGTCTTCTAATATAAATTAGATAATTATTGTATAAATATGTTTATAAATTATATAATATTACATATTCCCATACAGTATCACTCAGAGATCACAGAGAGCATCACCACAGATGCTTTAACATTCCGTTACCTGTCAAATCAAAACGTGAACGGCTTCAACTGTTGTATGTCTAAATTTCCTGACCATGAAAAGATACCTATGAAATTTTAAATAATTAAACAATACTTTTTATGGTGGTGGAATTGATCAGAAATGACATGAGATCACTTATCTTTTTTTATGATTAAATATATTTAGTTATTTTATCCAAAGTAACTGACAGTACACAGACAGAACACTTTTTAATAGTGATAATCTGAAAATGAATTGAAGGCTGTTGATTCAGCACCACTGTTTTTGGATCTAGTCAAACTATTAAAAACAACAGAAATGCCTTAACAGGTGAGTGAATCAACCAGTTACATTTTTTAATTCATTTTCTGAACCGCATAATCCTAATTAGGGTCACAGGGAGGCTTTCGCCCACCTTAGCCAACTCACATTACACCCTGGATGGCTCACCAGGCCATTGCAGGGCAGGAACACACTCATGGCAATGCAGCTCCTATTTACAAAAGTCAGCGATGGTCCTTTGACATGGACCTCACACCACAGGCAGTGAGGGATATGGCCGGTCTAAGATAACCCACTTCGTGCACTGGGGGGACTGTTGACAGTGGGGCTTCCCACCGAACATGCGACGTTGTTGCGACCGTTTACAACATCGCAGAACGGTAACGATTAAGTTAGGTTACATGTAACGTCATGTACACGCTGTAGCGACGTTATATCAAACGTTCACCGAGATCCTATATGTGACGTTTAATCACAACATTGTTTAGATGTCGCCTGAACGTCGCGCACCCCCAGTCTGCGCAAGGTCTGCCACAGTAAACTGTGCGCATGTGTGTCAGTCTTTCCGGTTTGGTGCGCTTGCTTGAACAGACAAAAAATATTTCCTTTTGGCTCGCCACAGTGAATGAAGATTTCTTCATCTTGGCCAACAATATTTCCTCTGAGAAAAGAAGATTTAACCAAAATCTGAGGCAAGATCACAAAGTAAGATATAAAGCTATACACTTCACAGCCAGATGCCGATTAGTAGTTCATATTTGATTCACTTATGTTCAATTAAGAGGATATGAAATGTGTTGCAACTGATACATTTTAAAGTCTGCCAGGCCTAGAGTTTTGCACATTAACATTAGTCAGGAGTCAGGATTTTTTTAATAGCCATTTGTGTTTTTGACACAATTCTGTGGTTGTTCAAGGAGTCAAGTTACAAACAGAAAAGAATAATGATGATGATGATGATGATGATGATGATGATGATGATGATGATGATGATGATGATGATGATAATACAATAAATAAATCAGTACAGATACATATACAGATATCGCTTTATTGATCTCACAATGGAGAAATTCACTGTTACAGGCTCTCGAAGTACAATCAGTAGGGGGTGCAAAAAAGATTAGAAAGGTGCATCATTGATAGTCATAAATATTAAAATAATAATAATAATAATAATAATAACATAAATAAAATATAAAAATAATATAAAATAATATAGAATAAAACTTTGTAGACTGGCTATATACAAATATACAAGTATTTTTGAGGGCAGAGTAAATAGATGGATATGGTTCACAGTCACAGAAAGTAGATGTGGCTGATTAAAGTGGATTATTGCACGGGTTTTTTTATTGCACAGAACTAGTTTCTTTACAGACAATTACAAAGTGGCGTTGTACAGTCTGACAGCGGTGGGGATGAAAGACTTGCAGTAGCGCTCCTTCCTGCACTGAGGATGTCTCAGTCGTCGACTGAAGGAGCTGCTCAGCTTCTTTACAGTCTGGTGCAGTGGGTGAGAGCTGTTGTCCATGATGGATGTGAGCTTGGCTACCGTCCTCCTCTCACCCACCTCCTCCACAGAGTCCAGTGGGCAGCCCAGGACAGAGCTGGCCCTCCTGACCAGCTTGTACAGTCTCTTTCTGTTCCGCTCTGTGCTGCCCGGGGCCCAGCAGGCAGCAGCGTAGAGGATTGCAGAGGCTACCACAGAGTCATAAAATGTCCCGAGCAGAGGTCTGGACACTCCGAAGGACCCAAGTCTCCTCAGAAGGTGGAGGTGACTCTGGCCCTTATTGTACAGGGCGTTGGTGTTGTGGGACCAGTTCAGTTTATTGTTGAGGTGAACACCCAGGTACTTTACTGTCCACTGTCTCAATGTCCTGTCCCTGGATGTTTACCAGTGAGTGTGTTGGTGTCCTTCTCATGAAGTCGACCACCATCTCCTTCATCTTACTGTTGTTCAAGCACAGGTGGTTTCGCTCACACCAGTCCACAAAGTCGATGATGACCGACTGATACTCCAGCTCGTTCGCCACTGACACACGACCCACGATGGCGGAGTCATCAGAGAACTTTTGGAGGTGGCAGCTGTCCGTGTTGTCTTCTGGAGGTGGCACTAATTACATATTATAATTTTATTTATACAGTATTTATATTGCACTGTGCTCATTGCTTTGTTGGAAAAAAAAAAGAACAGTTCTCTGAGTAAACAAAATGGCCGCAACTTCAAAGTTAGATGTTGTCCATTCTCAGAGCAAGGTTTAGAGATACAGTCAGTCCGTAAACCAGGTTTATTTAACGAGAATCTGCCGTTCTTCCGCTACGGGCTTTGCTGCTAGCCGCTGTGCTCCGGTCCTCTCTGAAGGCTGTGTAGCTGGTGTAGTCGCCTCTCCGGGTACTCTCCTCGAGCAATGCTTCACAGAAACACAGCATAGAGCAGTCCTGTAGATCCCTCTGTGCTGCAATCCAAGCATGACACTGGTCCATCTTGTTTCACAGAGACTGAACATTTTCAAGCACTATGACGGAGTGCAACCCTTCCACTGCTAACCACGCACTGGAGTCGCCGTTTAGCCTCTGCCAGCCTGCTGCATTTCTGCCCGGGTTTATTGTTATCTGGGGTGCGGCTAGTATTGAGCTGCAGTAGCATATTTGATCAGGATAGGAGATGAGCGCGCTCACTTCTAAATGTGCTCTAATAGCTGTAGTAAGAATGCACGGTTATAGACGAGCATAGTGTAAAAAAGCAAACTAACAAAAACGACATTTAAGACCAACAAAGAAACAATGTGACTCCGAGAACCCAGCGACGTCGGCCTCTAGGAAGCGCCATCTTGACTGTTAAATGCGCGGGGTCCTCCATATCATTGGCGAGGTCTGCCACAGTAAAATACGCATGCATGTCTTTCCGGTTTGGCGTGCTTTCTTGAACAGACAAAGAAGACTCGTTGCTCTTAATCTTGGCCAACAATACTAAATTTTCTGAGATTCAACTGAAATCTGAGGCAAGAGCACATGGTAAGATATGTGTACATAAAGTTACCTACACTTCACAGTAAGATGAATGTTTTATATATATAAAGATTTCTGTCACATACCAAACACTGCAGAGTCGTTTCGAGCGCTCACCACGTATCAAGCTGGTCTGCGGGTTGAAGTTTTTCCATGTCTGTCCATTAGTGTTTGCTTGCCAGCTGTGCTTGGCTTCATGAAAATGAGCTGATGAAAAACAAGAGAAATTTATCTCTTTACCCAAAGACAACATGCAGAGTCTGTGGCTGTTGTTATAATCCAATAAAATTAGAGTTTGAAGGTATCGGACCCGCCCACATACTGCAGTACAGAAAGGATTGGCTCTCCTCTCGGCACCACAGTGACGTGGCATTGAAAATAGATGTATAGATTTAAATGTGCAGGATTTATTCATCTGTTTTTGTTTTATTTGATGACTTTTTTGTATTCTCATTTAAATGACAGTGAAATTATGTATTCGTTATTTTGTTAAGAAAGGCCATCTGATTTATCTGAGAGCTAGATACAGTCATCAAAAGAGCCATATATATATATATATATATATATATATGTGTGTGTGTGTGTGTGTGTGTGTGTGTGTGTGTGTGTGTGTGTGTGTGTGTGTGTGTGTGTGTGCATATGTATGCCTGTAAGAGGATTAGATTTAAAATACTCTTTTTTTTTTTTTTTTTTGGCTGTCTTAGTAAAAAGGTTCCCAAGTCCTGGGCTGGATCAACTACCCCAGCTACCCCTGTCATCCCTGAATCATCTATTATCTTTTGATATAACTATTGTACTCAGCATAATATGAGATAAAGTGCTGTAAATAACAATTGTGATACATTATTGTGTCACTTTCTCTTACAGGAACCATTACACTGTGCCATCAGGGACTCCACTGCAGGATGTGGATGAGGCTATTGGGAGAACCCTAAAACATGAACCACGAAAGGAAGGTGGTTCCCGTTATTAGGTAATTTCATTAGTCCATAAAATTATTTTGGCCGTGGATGCTTTATTAGTGAACCATGGGCAGTCTGCCTGCTTCCTATTACACTTTTGTGCATGTGTAAGCAGTACAGTATTATTGTGCTGATTGTGTTGCCCCAGTTCTGTATATCCGCAAACTTGCATTATAATAATATTGCTTGATAAAATTTTAAATAAATAAAATGAGAGCTACTTAGCACTTGACATGCTTCTGAACTTTTTTTTTTGTTTTAGAGGTTAGTATAAAATTGTTTTAGGCTCGAGGAAAAGTTAACATCCACATCTGCTATACATTTTACTTATTTTATTTTATTTTTCTTTTCCAGGTGAACTCCAGTGCTGCAGGAAGTGAAAGGATGGAACCTCAGATGATGACAATGACGCCAATTTTAATAATTAATAAATTTATGTCGACTGTAAATTTTGTAAGGGGTATAGGCTGGGGCTACCCATCCCCAGATGCCTAGAGTGTATGCTGTGGTTAATAAAATATTTATTAATGTTACTTCTACAAGTTTTTGCTGCATCCTTCACTGCCACATTTACTGCGTCGCTTGTGACGTTGCAACAACGTTTCTGCCATGTTCATCACAAACGTCACTTGCAACATTGCAACGGTTTGGGGAGTCTACAAAATCGTGACGGCAACATGTCATTCCAATGCTGTGGCGACTTTTGTGTGACATTATAGCAACATTGTTACAATGTGACAGTGTTAGCTGGGATATTCCATGTACAATGCAGCCCCATGTTTTATAAAGATCAACTTGTCAATCAAATATAAATATAAATATAAATATAAATATAAAGTATTTCTAATCCATTAGTTTCAAGTGAAATCTTGGGAGTGGAAAACAGTTTATTTCATTCTCTTATTAAACACTATATTTCAGAAAATTCAAATTTTGTTTTATATGTTTAAGTTTAATATTTTAATATTTACTATAATAACTGTGCTGCCCTTTGTCAGTATCACCCTGTGAGCATTTATTTTCCAAAGATGAGCTTCTACAGGATTAATTTCCCCACTATTCCAATTTCTCCGAGTTTAAACACAGCTGTACTCAAACCAAAGACTATGGCCAACTACCAACCTGAACCAAAGATAAGACTGACAGAAGAAAAAAACAAAAATAAACAAAAAAACAAACAAACAAAAAAAAACCAAAACAAAACAAACAAACAAACAAACAAACAAACAAACAAACAATGTGACCAATGTCAGCAAGTCACGAATTTGAAGCAGAGGTGGCCTGGTAGTAAAGGTGCTGGATAACTGATCCCAAGGTTTGGAGTTCAAGCCCCACTCTCAATGGGTAATCTAATGGCGGGCTAAATGGGTTATCAATGGCCGGCCATGTCTCTCACTGTTTATGGTGAGAAGTTCATATAAAAGAACCATTGCTGACTTTCGTAAAGAGGAGTTGCACAGCCGTCAGCATGTTTCCACCCTGTGATGACCTGGTGAGCTGTCCAGCATGTACTCTGCCCTCAACTGGAGCTTGCTGGGATGGGTGCCAGCCTCCCTGTGGCCCTAATTAGGATTAAGTGGTTCAGAACATTATTGAATGAAGAGTCAATCTAAAATATTTAGAAAAAAAAACTGATATAATGAGGCATAATACATAATTAGAGCATGAAGAGTTAATTGTGTTCCATCACTTTACATGTCGTGAATCAGGAAATTGGAAAATGAAGCAACTACAGTTACAAAAGCATTTTCTGAATGCACAAATTTAGCCTGTGGGACTCCCGAGGCAGCAAACGGGTACCGGCAGGCCAAACGTGCTGCAGCCGAGGCTGTTGCAGATGCAAAGTCTTGGGCGTGGGAAGAGTTTGGTGAGGGCCTAGAGAGTGATTATCGGTTGGCCTCAAAAAGATTCTGGACCACCATCCGACGCCTTAGGAGTGAGAAGCAGTTCTTCACAAACACTGTTTACAGTGGAGGTGGTGAGCTGCTTACCTTGACTGGGGATGCCGTCGAGAGGTGGAGGGAATACTTTGAGGACCTCCTCAATCCCACCAACACGCCCTCCATGGAAGAGGAAGACCCTGGGGGTTCGGGTGGGGGTCCGCCCATCACTGGATTGGCGGTCACTGAGGTTGTCAAAAAGCTCCTCGGTGCTCGAGCTCCGGTGTTGCACGAGATCCGCCTGGAATATCTCAGGGCTCTGGATGTTGTAGGACTGTCTTGGTTGACACGTCTCTGCAACATCGCGTGGTCATCAAGGGCTGTACCTCTGGATTGGCAAACTGGGGTGGTGGTCCCAATTTTTAAGAAGGGGGACCGGAGGGTGTTTTCCAATTATCGGGGAATTACACTCCTCAGCCTACCTGGAAAAGTCTATGCAGGGGTACTAGAGAGAAGGATCCGACCGATAGTCGAACCTCGGATTCAGGAGGAGCAATGTAGTTTTCGTCCGGCCGTAGCATTCTTGACCAACTCTAAATGCGCCACAGGATTCTGGAAGGGGCATGGGAGTTTGCCCAATCTGTCCACATGTGCTTTGTGGATTTGGAGAAGGCTTTCTATCATGTCCCTCGAAACGATCTTGTGGGGCGTGCTCCGAGAGTACGGCGTTCCGGACCCGTTGCTACGAGCTATTCGGTCGCTGTATCACCGGAGCCAGAGTTTGGTCCGTATTGGTAACAGCAGGTCGAATTCGTTTCCGGTGGGACTTGGAGTCCGCCAAGGCTGTCCTTTGTCACTGATTCTGTTCATAATTTTTATGGACAGAATTTCTCGGCGCAGTCGAGGCGATGAGGGGTTCTGGTTTGGTGGCCATCGGATCTCGTCTCTGCTTTATGCGGATGATGTTGTCCTTTTGGCTTCATCAAGTCGGGACCTCCAGCTCTCATTGGAGCGATTCGCAGCCGAGTGCGAAGCAGCCGGGATGAAGATCAGTACCTCCAAGTCCGAGGCCATGGTTCTCAGTCGGACAATGGTGGAATGCACCCTCCGGGTCGGGAATGAGGTCCTGCCCCAAGTGGAGGAGTTTAAGTATCTTGGGGTCTTGTTTACGAGTGAGGGAAGGAAGGAGCGAGAGATCGACAGACGGATCGCTGCAGCCTCTGCTGTTAAGTGTAGCCTGTACCGGTCCGTCGTGATAAAGAAGGAGCTGAGTCACAAGGCGAAGGGGGCGTCGATCTACGTTCCAACCCTCACCTATGGTCACGAGCCTTGGGTAATGACCAAAAGAACAAAATCACGGATACAAGCGGCTGAAATGAGCTTCCTTCGCCGGGTGGCGGGGTTCTCCCTTAGAGATAACGTGAGAAGCTCCGCCATCCGGGGAGAGCTCGGAGCAGATCCGCTGCTCTTCTGCATTGAGAGGGGCCAGTTGAGGTGGCTCGGGCATCTGGTCAGAATGCCCCCCGGACGCCTCCCTGGTGTGGTGTTTCGAGCATGTCCAACCGGGAAGAGAACCCGGGGTTGACCTAGAACACGCTGGAGGGACTATGTCTCTCAGCTTGTATGGGACCGCCTCGGTGTCCCCCCAGGAGAGGGACGTCTGGACCACTTTGCTTAGGTTGCTGCCCCCGCGACCTGACCCTGGACTAAGCGGAAGATGATGATGATGATGACAAATTTCAAACTCCAAAACATCTATAAGCCAAATTAATCTGGCTCTCGAATAATCAGTGAAATCTTCCTAGTAACAGATGAGTTCTATTTTCCAAAGTTGTGTCTGTTTTGTGGCCTCTCATTGGTTAATTAGAGTATAATTCGGAAATCTGTTTGGGATTCTGTAAATTGGTCGAGTATTCTGTCTGGAATGTTGGAATTATGACAGGAAAAGGTAGAAGGTGGACATACTGTGTGTTCTGGGAACCAGGTGGAAAGGTAGCAAGGCTAGAAGCTTAGGAGCAGGGTTGAAGCTGTTTTATCATGGTGTGGATGGGAAGAGAAATAGAGGATGAGAAATCTTGAAGGAGGGGTTAGTCAGGAATGTTCTAGAAGTGAAAAGAGTGTCAGACAGAGTGATGAATTGTAAGTTAGAGATTGAAGGAGTGATGTTCAATGTTGTTAGTGCTTATTTATTTATTTATTTATTTATTTATTTATTCAGTTTTCTTTTAGCAGGGTGGCTCTTTCAGCTCACTCGGAACTGCTCTGCCAAGGGGCCCTGCATCACGTGCAATTTTTTGCCATTACCTTCTGCACGATGCGAACCTATGGGCAATTTAGAACTGCCAATTAACCTACTGCCACTTATGTGGCTTATGCCACACAGGCACGATGGGAGCTAAACGAGAAGGAGAGATTCTGGAGCGAGTTAGATGAAGTGATGCAGAGTACCCCTAGAGGTGAAAGCGTGGTCATTGGGGCAGACTTCAATGGACATATTGGTGCAGCAGGCATCAGAGGGGTACGAGGAAGTGATGGGCAGGTTTGGAATCCAGGACAGGAACACAAAAGAACAGATAGTGATCGATTTGCAAAAAGGATGGAATTGGCTGTGGTGAATACTTTTTTCCAGAAGAGACAGGAGCATAAGGTGACTTATAAAAGCAGAGAGCGAAGAGCACAGGTAGACTACATCTTGTGTAGGCGATGTAATTTGAAGGAAGTCAGTGACTGCAAAGTAGTAGTGGGTCAGAGTGTTGCCAAGTAGCATAGGATGGTGGTGTGCAGGATGACGCTGATGGTGAGGAAGGTGAAGAAAGCAAAGGCAGAGCAAAAGACAAAGAGGTGGAAGCTTAAAAAGGAAGAGTATCATGTTGTCTTCAAGGAGGAGTTGAAACAGGCTTTAAGTGGTCAGGAAGTGCTTCCAGATGACTAGGCAACTACAGTTAATGGGATCAGGGATACAGGTAGGAGAGTATTTGGTGTGTAATCTGGAAAGAAAGTAGATGAGACTTGGTGATGGAATGAGGAAGTGCAGGAGTGTGTACAAAGGAAGAGGTTAGCTAAGAAGAAGTGGGACATTGAGAGGACTGAAGAGAGTAAACAGGAGTACAGGGAGGCACAGTGTAAGGTGAAGGTAGCTTTGTCAAAGGCCAAACAGAGCGCGTACGATGATTTGTATGCAAGGTTGGATAGTAAGAAGGGAGAAAATGAGGCACAGCAGAGAAATAGAGATGGGAAGGACGTGCAGCAAGTAAGAGTGGTTAAAAACAGAGTGGGAAATGTATTGACTGATGACAGAAGTGTGCTGGGAGGATGGAAAGAGTACTTTGAAGAGCTGATGAATGAGGAAAATGAGAGAGAAAAAAGAGGAGAAGAGGTGATCGTTGAGGACCAGGAAGTCGCAAAAATTAGTAAAGGTGAAGTGAGGAGGGCATTGAAGAGGATGAAGAGTGGAAAGGCAGTTGGTCCTGATGACATACCAGTGGAGGTATGGAAGTGTCTAGAAGAGGTTGCAGGAGATTTCCTGACAAAAACATTCAACAAGGTATGAGAGAGTGAGAGGATACCGGAGGAATGGACGAGAAGTGTGCTGGTGCCCATTTTGAAGAACAAGGGAGACGTGCAGAGTTGTGGCAACTACAGAGGGATAAAGTTGATGAGCCATACGATGAAGTTATGGGAAAAATAGTGGAAGCTAGACTAAGGGCAGAAGTCAGCATTTGTGAACAATAGTTTGGTTTCATGCCAAGAAAGAACACCACAGATGCAGTGTTTGCCTTGAGGATGTTAATAGAGAAGTACAGAGAAGCTCAGAGGGAGCTGCATTCTGCATTTATGGATCTGGAGAAAGCATATGACAGGGTGCCGAGAGAAGAACTGTGGTATTGTATGAGGAAGTCTGGAGTGACAGAGAAGTATGTTAGAGTGGTGCAGAACATGCATGAGAAATGTAAGAAAGTTGTGAGGTGTGCAGTCGGCCTGACAGAAGAGTTCAAGGTGGAGGTGGGACTGCATTAAGGGTCAGCTCTGAGCCCCTTCTTGTTTGTTATGGTCATGGACAGGTTGACAGACGAGGTTAGACAAGATTCCCCATGGACTATGATGTTTGCAAATGACATTGTGATCTGTAGTGAGAGCAGAGAACAAGTGCAGGAAAATCTAGAGAGGTGGAGGTATGCCCTGGAAAGGAGAGGAATGAAGGTTAGCCTCAGTAAGACAGAATACATGTGTGTGAACGACAAGGACCCAGGAGGAACGGTGAAGTTACAGGGAGCAGAGATAAAGAAGGTGGAGGATTGTAATTACTTAGGCTCAACAATCCAGAGCAATGGCGAGTGTGGAAAAGAGGTGAAGAAGCGTGTCCAGGCAGGTTGGAATGGTTGGAGAAAAGTGTCTGGTGTGATGGGTGATAGGAAGATATCGGACAGAATGAAAGGAAAAGTGTACAAGATGGTGTTGAGGCCAGCGATATTGTCTGGTTTAGAAACAGTGGCACTGGGGAACAGACAGGAGGCAGAGCTGGAGATATCAGAGATGAAAATGTTGAGGTTCTCTTTGAGAGTGATGTGAATGGATTGGATCAGGAATGAGTACATCAGAGCGACAGCACATGTAAGAGGTTTTGGATACAAAGTCAGAGAGGCCAGAATGAGATGGTTTGGACATGTACAGAGGAGGGATAGTGAGTATATTGGTAGTAGGATTCTGAGGTTGGAAGTACCAGGCAGAAGGCCTAGAGGAGGACCAAAGAGAAGATTTATGGATGTGGTGAAGGAGGACATAAAGGTAGTTGGTGTAAGGGAAGAAGATGCAGAGGATAGAATGAGATGCAGGCAGATGATTTGCTGTGGTGACCCCTGAAGGGAACAGCCCAAAGAAAAAGAAGAAGAAGGTTGAGTATCCTGGCAGTGAATATAAATAATAAGAAAATACCCCGAGCAATCACAAAGAGAGGTTGAAAATTCATAAAATAAATGGATAAGTGGAACAACTTGGACATGAAATCCTTTTTTAAAGAAGCATTTTCAGCATGGGGATATTGTGTTTATGGATATTTGAATTTGGATATGCTGTTAGTTTCTCAGGACTTTACTTCTTCCAGTCATCAACCTCCTGTACCCACTCCCACAACACTGACAGCACAAAAGATGATGGACAAAAAAGCCAGGGGAGCAACCAATGTGGCAAAGTGCACTGGCAGAGAAAAAAGAACAGGAGGGTAAGGTCCAGTATGGAATTTAGAGCTCAGGGCAGCAGGATGTTACAGCGTGTATGTTAGCCTTGTGATGGACCGCTGGGGTGTTTAAGTTCCCCACCTTCATCTAGGATTAGCTGAGATAGGCTCCATCAACAACTGGCAAAGAACTGGTATGGAGTACAGTCAGCCCCCGACTTACGAAACCCCCTGGGTACGAAAATCCTGGGTTACGAAAAACATTAAACTAAGTTTTTGTCTCCAGGATACGAAAACAACCTCCTCCTATGAAAAGCACCATTCAAAATTCAAACATGCCAATCAAAATTTCACATGATGCGCGAGTTGCTCTCTCGTTGGCTGTCTCCCAACATCCCACCCCGCTGGCCTCCCATTGGCTTGGAGGGATGACACATCTGAACGTGATGCATATTTTCTGTTTGTCACACATGTGAAGGAGAGTTGACTGTTGGCCTGTTTTGAGGTCAATCATGCAGCGTTATACGGTATTTCGTTATCGCCAAAACCCCTCTACCAGGCATGTGATTTGACCATCACCAAAATATCTGAAAATCAGCCAGGGTTCTGGGGGGGGGGGGTTGCAGGCCTCCAGTCGGGTCCAGGGGGACCAGGGGGGCGAAGTCCCCCGAAGCTCCTAGGTTTTAAGCATTTCAGAAGGGGAAAAAGGCTATTTCATGACACTGAAAGAGCTCTAGAAAGTTTAATTTCTAATCCATATATACATACTATACCTCAACTTGTGGGTTTATCATGTGGGATTCTAACACTAATAAAAGTGTCACAGTCACAAATCAAATAGTGACTCTTCAGTCACAAATCAAATAGTCACTCTTATGGATATGTCCTCCCTCACAACACTATTATCAACAGTCATTGTCTTTAATCACAATTTGGAAACAAACTATACACATGACATACTAAACATGACATAAGTTTTTTGAATTAATGTTTCATTGTCTTTAGTGCCTCAGCATGGCACTTTCTTGCTTCCTTTTGTGCAGCCTGGCCTTCTGGATGCTGGGGCGTTTCGGTTGAGGCTCAGATTCATAGTTTTACATTTCCAATATTAATGAGCTAATTACAAGAGCACACACTCTCACTGCTGTTTAGAAACACTGAACAATGCCTATTAATGCGGCAATAATTTCTTTATTCTAACATCAGAAAAATGGATCAGTGACCATAGAGTTGGCTCATTTGATTCAGTTCACGGAATAAACACATGAACGTCCTACGCCTAAAACATGCATGTATTCACAATAATTTGAAAAATATAATCAGAAACTAGATAAGAAAATTCTCAAACACCTCAAAATTAACTACTCGATCGGCGACAGGAACTGGTTGTTTCACTGGCTCTTTTATTTGCACGAAAGTTTCTGGTCGAACGGCAAACAAAGGGTTAAGTCTGTAGGGCTCTGGAATCTTCGCTTGAACACCAAATGTTCCGGCAGTTGAATGCTATGGTTCCTTTTTCCAGCCATTCCCACCTAAACTTGTTTTTCACAACTTTGTCTACTTCTTTGATTCGAGCAGAATCTTTTCTCTGGATCACCGACATGCTTTTGATAGCTGAACAGATCGGAAGTGGCGCGAATGTCTACGTACATGTTTCGACATCAGCGATTGGCTATTAGAAAGCCATCAACCAATCAGCAGTAACGTTTCAAGAGAGGTCATTTTATGCAAAACTCGGAACAGAATAAAAGCGGAAAAGGTTATTTTGACATATTCAGCGTGAAAAAAATCGAATTTTTTTTTTTTAAACTGGGCCAATGAAAAAAATCGGAATTCCGTGAATTTGCGGAAAAGTCACATGCCTGCTCTACAATTGGGATGATATTGAACCAGAAGGAGACCTTAAAGCGGAAATACAGTGAGGACCTCTGATCTTTCAAACTGGTACTGTAATTCCGCTTTAAATAAAATATCCCGTCCATGTATGTGTGTGTGTGTGTGTGTGTGTGTGTGTGTGTGTGTGTGTGTGTGTGTGTGTGTGTGTGTGTGTGTGTGAGGGAGAGAGAGAGAGAGAGAGAGAGAGAGAGAGAGAGAGAGAGGGTTAACTCATTAGTTTTTAGTTTAGTTTTTTAAGTTGTTTAATTTAGTAAATGTTTAATAAATGTGACGCATGTGAGTTCATCTGGAATTCGAATTCCGATCAATCAAGGAATCAAGTTAAAGTTGAGTTTGGATCTCCGATCTGTCAAACAGGGAATGCGCTTTGAATTCCACATCTTGTGGGCGTGGCCCAAAGTGCTACGAGAAGCATTTCATGTTTATACATATGTGATGGGAGAACATATGCTACACACATTCACAGTTCATCTACTAATACCTCAAACCAGGCATCCCAACCACAACCACACTAGAATGGCCAGTTGTATAGCAATCGCTTCACTCCAACACTCATGTGAACATCACAATACATTCAGTAGTAAAGTTGCCAAATCTATGTAGAGCTGAATGAGAAACTCAGGCGATGTGAATTTACAGTGACCACAACAGCTGCAGCATGCCACCACCAAGGTGAATTAGGCTCATACTCAATGTCACAGATGACCTTAGAAAAACCAGTTCACCTGAAGAACCTCTACTACCTCAAGCGCAAAGAATTTAAAGTACATGGTGGCCAGATTGTAAATCAAAGCTCTGAGGTAAACCATAACAGCATTTCAAGCAAATCAGCAAACAAAAGAAAGAGAACTTTGCACAGGTTGAGGCAGTCTGCAGGGTGTTAAGAGTCATCAAAAAAGATGCCTTTCAGGACATGCTTGTGAACAAACATGAAATGACTGTTCTGGGACTCAAAACCTTCTCAGGTCCCTGAGTTAAATGCATGCCTGGACAAGCCGGGACAGGAATGGGACAGACTGGTGGGTGTTATAACAAATGGCTGGCCAAATCTAACAGTGTAAAATGCTAGACTTTTGAAACAGATGCAAACTAAGATGTAGAAATTAACACTGAAACAAAATAGGTATTCTTACATCCTATCATACATCAGAATGTGTTGTGTAAGTCAGTGCTAAAAGTTTGCATTGTTATGACTGAAGTTGTTCATCAGGACACGGGCATTACATCACTGACAGTTTGTTGCACTCATGAAGGAGCATGAGATTGAACATGGTGACATAGGCTTCCACAAACCTGTGAGATGGCTGAGCCTGGGCAAGGTGCTGAAAAGAGTTTGAGACTTGAAAGAACAATTTTAACAGTTCTGTGAGAAGGGCACAGACATACCAGAGATTCTCAGCTGGGGACTGGATGGCACATCTTGTATTTGCTATTGAGATGACAGCATTGATGAAGGAACTGACCACCAAACTGCAACGTGGGGGCCTTTATGTTCATGAATTGTACAATTTGAGAAAGGCTTTCATTCGAAAGTTGCACCTTCTTTCAAGGAAAGTGGGAAGCAACAATTGACTCACATGCAAACTCTGATAGATCACCTGTGCAGGTACTTCTCCATGTTAGAAGAACTGAATGGTGATTTGAAGACTTCAGAACAGTTGAGAGTGAAATGCACATGATTTCCTCTCCCATTATCTTCAATGTGATTAATGTACCCAGAGATGTTCAGCTGGAACTCATTGACCTGCATTCTTATGTGATACTGGAAGAGCAGTTGAAGTCAGTATTACTGCTGGATTCGTACTCGTCTCTCAAGGAGAAGAACTTTCCACACATAGAGGCATGCTCAGAAGATGTGGATTCTCTTTGGATCTACCTTCATACGTGACTCTTAGTGATGAAATTTAACAAATCCAGGTACAGATCCTCTCTCACTGATGATCATCTGTCAGCTGCCATTACATTTTTGCAATAACAATCTGTATTAAGTTAATGCTGATTATTCAAAAATGGGACATTTCTGGATACAAACATTTTGCGTACAATTGTTTTGGGGAATTTTGATTGAATAAATTGTTTTTCCTGAGCAAATGTTTTATTGTTTAATCGTCACATTTTCTCATAGCAATCACATCTCATTAAAATGATGTGATTTACTGAATTTATAAAGAGATTATAAAGAGATTTATATATTATATATAAATGCAGCCATGAGGTGGGGGGGCACTAACCAGTGTCTCTCCCCCTCATGCCGGTCCCAAGCCCGGAGAAATGCAGAGGGTTGTGTCAGGAAGGGCATCCGACGTAAAACCAATGCCAATTATTTATGATGCAAATCAAAAGTATTACCTCCATACTGGATCGGTCGAGGCCCGGGTTAACAACGACCGCCATCAGTGCTGTCAATCAACAAGGTGCTGATGGAAATTGGACTACTGTTGGTCGAAGACGTCGAAGAAGGAGAGGTGGGAGGCGTGTCCGTAGGCAGAGAGAGAAGAGGAAAGGCATGAGTCTAGGACTGAGAGTGGGGACTTTGAATGTTGGAACTATGCACAGAAAAGGTAGAGAGCTGGTTGACATGATGCAGAGGAGGAAGGTGGACATACTGTGTGTTCAGGAGACCAGGTGGAAAGGTAGCAAAGCTAAAAGCTTAGGAGCAGGGTTTAAGCTATTTTATCACGGTTTGGCTGGGAAGAGAAATGGAGTCGGAGTCATCTTGAAGGAGGAGTTTGTCAGGAATGTTGGATAGTAAAGAGGGAGAAAATGATCTATACAGGTTGGCACAGCAGAGAAATAGAGATGGGAAGGACGTGCAGCAAGTTAGATTGATAAAGGACAGAGAGGGAACTGTATTGACTAATGACAGAAGTGTGCTGGGAAGATGGAAAGAGTACTTTGAAGAGCTGATGAATGAGGAAAATGAGAGAGAAAAAGAGTAGAAGAGGTAACCATTGAGGAGCAGGATGTAGCAAAGATCAGTAAGGGTGAAGTGAGAAGGGCATTGAAGAGGATGAAGAATGGAAAGGCAGTTGGTCCTGATGATATACCTGTGGAGGTATGGAAGTGTCTAGGAGAGGTAGCAGTAGATTTTCTGACAAGAACATTCAACAAGGTACTAGAGAGTGAGCAGATGCCAGAGGAGTGGAGGAGAAGTGTGCTGGTGCCCATTTTTAAGAACAAGGGAGACATGCAGAGTTGCAGCAACTACAGAGGGATAAAGTTGATGAGCCATACGATGAAGTTATGGGAAAGAATAGTGGAAGATAGACTAAGGGCAGAGGTCAGCATTTGTGAACAACAGTTTGGTTTCATCCCAAGAAAGAGCACCACAGATGCAATGTTTGCCTTGAGGATGTTAATAGAGAAGTACAGAGAAGGTCAGAGGGAGCTACATTGTGCCTTTGTGGATCTGGAAAAAGCATATGACAGGGTGCCAAGAGAAGAACTGTGGTATTGCATGAGGAAGTCTGGAGTGGCAGAGAAGTATGTTAGAGTGGTGCAGGACATGTATGAGAGATGTAAGACAGTGGTGAGGTGTGCTGTCGGTGTGACCGACGAATTCAAGGTGGAGGTGGGACTGCATCAAGGGTCAGCTCTGAGCCCCTTCTTGTTTGCTATGGTGATGGACAGGCTGACAGACGAGGTGAGACAAGAATCTCCATGGACTATGATGTTTGCAGATGACATCATGATCTGTAGTGAGAGCAGAGAACAAGTGCAGGAAAATCTAGAGAGGTGGAGGTATGCCCTGGAAAGGAGAGGAATGAAGGTTAACCTCAGAAAATCAGAATACATGTGTGTGAATGAGAAGGACCCAGGAGGAACGGTGATGTTACAGGGAGCAGAGATAACGAAGGTGGAGGATTTTAAGTACTTAGGCTCAACAATCCAGAGCAATGGAGAGTGTGGAAAAGAGGTGAAGAAAGCGTGTGCAGGCAGGCTGGAATGGTTGGAGAAAAGTATCCGGTGTGATGTGCGATAGGAGAGTGTCAGCAAGAATGAAGGGAAAAGTGTACAAGATGGTCGTGAGGCCAGCGATGTTGTATGGCTTAGAAACAGTGGCGCTGAGGAAAAGGCAGGAGGCAGAGCTGGAGGTAGCGGAGATGAAAATGTTGAGGTTCTCCCTGGGAGTAACGAGGATGGATAGGATCAGAAATGAGTATATCAGAAGGACAGCCCACGTAAGATGTTTTGGAGACAAAGTCAGAGAGGCTAGATTGAGATGGTTTGGACATGTACAGAGGAGGGATAGTGAGTACATTGGCAGTAGGATGCTGAGATTGGAACTACCAGGCAGAAGGCCTCGAGGAAGACCGAAGAAGAGATTTATGGATGTGGTGAAGGAAGACATGAAGGTCGTTGGAGTCAGAAAAGAAGATGTGGAGGACAGGGTGAGGTGGAGGCGGATGATTTGCTGTGGCGACCCCTGAAGGGAGCAGCCGAAAGTAAAAGAAGAAGAAAGAAGAAGAAGATTATCCCCTAAATTGGAAAATATCTAAATTACTATTAAGCATAATTCATTGCAGAGATGTAGTGCTGCAGGCGTATGTACTGTGGTCGTCCGGTCAGGTAGTCCACAATCCAGAACATAAGAGAGGCATCCACCTCCACCGCTCTCAGCTTCTCACCCAGGAGGGTCGGCTTGATGGTGTGGAATACACTGGAAAAGTCAATGAACACGATCCTCACAGTGCTCGCCTTAAGGTGGGTGTTGACACAGTAAAATAGATAGATGATGGCATCCTCAACTCCAATATGAAGCTCTCTGGTTGGACAGTCCATGTACTGCACAAAATTCGTTCGGCATTGCAGTGCCCATGGTGGCATGGTTGAAGTCACATGAGACCACAATGAAAGCACTTGCGTGCTGAGACTGTAACTGAGCTATGGAAGCATTAACACTGTCACATGTAGCTGTGGGGTTGGCAGAGGGAGGAACATAAAAAGTCACTCAGATGATATGGGTTCCCTCAGAAAATAATATTATCTGAGTCCAACAACACATAGTTCAAAGTCCAGTCAACAACTTCGCTCTTTGATGGTTATGTGGGGGGGTACACTACCGGTTATTGACAAGAAAAGTAAGCCCCTTTTCTTTCTGCTTTATGCTTGCATTGCAGTCTCTGTCTAGCCGAACAGTGTGACAGCCCATGATGGACATATTGTCACTAGGAATTTCCTAATGCAGCCATGTCCCCATGATGCACATTAAACTACAGTCCAGATACTCCCTCTGACTCTGGGCTAGTGCTGACAGTTCATCCATTTTATTTTGCCATAGTGACCTCACATTCCCCATCAGAATAGACAGAAGACATGGCTTGTTCCTTTGTTCTCTCTGTAAGCCTTCAGTGTCTCACCACCTCATTCCTTTGCTTTTTCTGTCCTCCACTTCTGCATCCACAGTGTGTTTTTCTCCAGATTTCAACCAGTAAGTTTGTGGGTCTGCGGTAAACAAACTACTCCTGTATGGAGGCTATTATTTTATCTAGGACAAGTCCAGCTGTCATATTGTGCTTACCTGGATGCTTATGCTGCCCAAATCTTCGTCTATTATATGGGAGATGACAGGAAATTTCTCCTGAGAAACAACGGTTTTCTCTGAACTGTTGTATTAAAATCTTTTTCAATTATTATTCCAGTACAGTACACAAGTTCATGTTTATGCGTGAGGTTGTATGTTCTGTAGCATGTTTAAGAAACGATACCAAAAGGATAAACTTTAGTACAGTACTCCTCATGTCCTTTTACATTGAACTTGGAGTGACGTCTCCAAGATGTCGCTGCCCAGAGGGTGACATCGCAGAGTTAAATTGTTTCTTTGTTCATGTTTTGCACTATGCTCGTCTACGACCGGTCAACTCCACTACAGCTATATCGGAGTATCTTCGGGCATGTATAACTAAGCACCCTCAACTGGGCTTGTTGTTAGCCGGGGTGTGGCTAGCAGAGCTAATATGCTATGGTAGGCAGCTCAGTGCGAGCCGCACCCCAGCTAACAAGAATCCCAGGCGGGAAGGGGCCGAACAACGACTCCGGCGCTTGGGATTGCAGGGGATGAAGGCCGTGTAGCCGGCTGGTGCAATCGCCTGATCGGGTGTACTCTCAAACCATGTTTCACAGAAACAAAGTCCTGTAGATCCTTCTGCACTGCAATCTGAGCATGAAGCTTGTCCATCTTGTTTTTCAGGGACTGAACATTTTCAAGCAGTATGGCCGGAAGTGCTAACCAAACCTCTGAGAACTCCGCATGGGCTTATTGTTAGCCGGGATGTAGTTAGCTTTGAGCTCCCATAACATATGAGCTCACGATTGAAGTTGTTGCGTGTTTAGTTTCCCGAAGCTGAAGCTGCTCATAGCTGTAGTAGGGTCGAGCAATCATAGACGAGCATACAGTGGTATGAAAAAGTATCTGAACCTTTTGGAATTCCTCACATTTCTGCATAAAGTCACCATCAAATGTGATCTGATATTTGTCAAAATCACACAGATGAAAAAACAGTGTCTGATTTAACTAAAACCACCCAAATATTTTTTGTAATATAATATAAGATAATAATGCAATAATATAATTTATAGGTTTTCATATTTTAATGAGGATAGCATGCAAAGAATGACAGAAGGGGGAGGAATAAGTAACTGAACCCTCTGCCTAAGGAGACTTAAAGAGCAATTGAAACCAATTTTTACCATACAATCTAAATCAGGTGTGTGCCCAATCACTGATTAGTGGCTTAAAGCTGCCCTGCCCACTATAAAACACACACCTGGTAAGAATTATCTTGATGAGAAGCATTGTCTGATGTGCACCATGGCTCGCTCAAAAGAGCTGTCTGAAGACCTGCGATCAAGAATTATTGATTTGTATAAAGCTGGGAAAGGATACAAAACCATCTCTAAAAGTCTGGATTTTCATCAATCGACAGTCAGAGAAGTTGTCTCCAAATGGAGAGAGAGTTTGGCACTGTTGCTTCTCTCCCAAGGAGTGGCCGTCCACCAAAAATGACGCCAAGAGTTCAGCACAGAATACTCAGAGAGGTAAAAAAAAACCCTAGAGTGTCTGCTAAAGACTTACAGAAATCACTGGCACAGTCCAATATCTCTGTGCACACATCAACTATATGTAAAACAATGGCCAAGAACGGTGTTCATGGGAGGACTCCAAGGAGGAAGCCACTGCTGTCTCAAAAAACATTGTTGCTCGTTTAATGTTCGTAAAAAGGCACTTGGACACTCCACAGAAGTTTTGGCAAAATATTTTGTGGACTGATGAAACCAAAGTTGAATTGTTTTGGAGAAACACACAACGTCATGTGTGGAGGAAAAATGGAACAGCTGACCAACATCAACACCTTATCCCCACCGTGAAGCATGATGGAGGGTGCATCGTGGTTTGGGGCTGTTTTGCTGCCTCGGAGCCTGGACAACTTGCAATTATTAATGGAAAAATGAATTCAAAAGTTTATCAGGATGTTTTGCAGGAAAACCTGAGGCCGTCTGTCAGACAGTTGAAGTAAAAAAGAGGATGGATGCTGCAACAAGACAATGATCCAAAACAGAAGTAACTCAATTTCAGAATAGTTTCAGAAGAACAAAATACACTTTCTGGAGTGGCCAAGTCAAAGTCCAGACTTGAACCCCATTGAGATGTTGTGGCTTGACCTCAAGACAGCGATTCATGCCAGACATCCCAGGAATCTGACTGAACTACAGCAGTTTTGTAAAGAAGAATGGCCAAGATTAGTCTTGATCGATGTGCCAGACTGATCTGCAGCTACAGAAAGCGTATGGTTGAAGTTATTGCTGCCAAAGGGGGGGGATACAGTATATGAAGGGAGTGGGGCAAATGAGTGCAAATGGTGCGATAGATGCACAAATCACCCACTGCTTACAGTCTGTGTGTGTGTGTGTGTGTGTGTGTGTGTGTGTGTGTGTGTGTGTGTGTGTGTGTGTGTGTGTGTGAGATGCTTCAGATCTGCTGGAATATTAAGAAAGACATGATTCCATTGCAATTCAGTCAAAGAAAATCCCATATGCTCAGTATTATGTACTTTAGAAACTTAATGAGTATTGTCTGAGTATTGGTATTTTTCTTTGTATGCAAAATTCGATTATGGAATTTTTTTTGAATATTTGATTTGTGTGTAATCTTGTCTGGACTGGACATGCTGGATCGTGGGTTGTTTAATTTTGTATGAAAATTGTTCAAGACCTGAAAAATACTTACATGTTTCATACCTTTTTACATATAAACAAACTGATGATGATGATGCCAGCTGTGTTGATGAACATTTTGATGTTGATGAAGAAGAGGCATCTGTTAATAAAAGTGTGATGACTGGTATTTGTGAAGATGTGATTTTATCTGCTGAGTAGGATATAGATGAAGATGATGATGATGCTGCTGAGGGTAGAGTTGATGAAGCTTACTTGTATAAAGAGATCAGAGAGTTTTGTTATATGGTTTATGGTTTTCTTATTCTTATATATATATATATATATATATATATATATATAATATGTATATATGTAGTTTTCTTAATTTCAGTGTGATTGTTTGAACCCGACAGTGCTTTTTTTTTTCAATCAGTATCATTCGAACATTTATATAATGGTCAAAAAGATATATACTGATACTGCAATATATAGAAATGGAAAATTTTGGGGGGTTACCACGGTGACTGATGGGTTTAAAAATGGCATGTCAGATTAAAATGAGGATGATTTCTCTTATCATCTCTTCCTAAAACCTTTCCTAGACAAGTTTTCTAAAAGTTTATGTGGCCGAAGTGCATAAAAATGTTTGGTTGCGAAGGACTAATGATCTTGGAAGAAGTGCAATCTTTGTGCTCATTTTTCTCGAAAATGTCTTTTGAAATTTTTAGTTGATTGCTGACACAAGAAATGGCATAGCTCGATTTTAATACGCTGAGGATTAAATCAGGGTTATCGAGTAAAGTCAGAACCCTGAGCTCGGACCCTGATGTTTATCGGTGTTATGAAGGTGGTTAAGAATTCAATAATTAAATCGGTGGTAACTCACTGGAGTCGTGTGCGTTCACGTCAAAGAAACATATCTGAAGTGTAACAAGCACTTTACTCAGGAAGTGACTAAAATTATTACCTGTGCTACTTACACCTACACTGTACCTGCCTGGAACCGGTTTCAGTTTAAACCAGCAGAAACAAATTCTATGTAAATAAGAAACACTGTGGTTCACTTTAAAGGTACAGTGAGAATCCGCTTTTATTTATGGAATAAAAGTGTTTGTCTGAAGGCTTGGTGTGGATTTAGTGTTGAAATGTGTTAGAATGATCCACTAGTACATTGCGGATCTCCATGACAAAAACAGTGTGACATAATAAAATACTAGTATATAAAACCATCAGAAAATTAATTCATCATCATGTGAGAGTGAGTAGGAGTGTTGGCCCTGGAATGGCCTAGCGAGCAGTTCACAGTGTATCCAGCATTAACACAGAGTCAGTGGAGATGGGCATCAGCCTCCCCTGGCGCCCATCTAAACTTACTCCGGGTGAGGGCGGTGTACATTCTGTACAGCTCGCCAGGTCATTACAGGCCCAACACAAACACAATCATTTACACTCACACCTGATTTGAAAAAGCCAATCAGCTGACTGTGCAGGTTTTTGACTGTAATCATCACCGATTATCACCATCTCTGATATCGATTTTGGGACTGTAGTACCACATAAGCTTTCTGTTTTTAAAAATCTCTGACTGAAGAATAATTATTTTTCATAAAATCACTTGTTCACAATTATTGGCACCCCTAATAATTCCTGGGAATTAAATGTAATTGAAGTTTTTCTGTCATTTCTACGTTAGTTTATAAAGTTTATAAATGTATCTAGGAACATTTAATTAGTAATTCATCACTTCCTCTTTCCCTGGGCTATAGCTATGATGTGACACAGAGGCCATTTCTCTAATCCTCTCTTCAACATGGGGAAGACAAAGGAAAACACCATTCAAGTAAGGTCGATGTGTGTTAACCTTCACAAGTCAGGCAACGGCTACGAGAAAATCGCCCCTCACCTGCACCTGCACATATCTACTGTCAGAAGAATCATTAAAAAAATTAAAACAACTGGAGCGGTAGTAAACAAGCTTGGATGAGGACACGGGTTAATTTTACTACCACACACAGTGAGGTGGATGTTAAGAGGAATCAAAAGTTCTCCAAAGCTCACTGTTAAAGAATCGCAACTAATGGGAACATCTTGGTGTCACAAAGTTTCCAAAACGACCATCACGCTCCATCTACATGCCAACAATCTGTTTGGGAGGCATGCAGGGGAAAACCTTTTCTCACTTGCAATCATAAAGACACACTCCTGGAGTCCACTAAGTGGTACTGGGACTTCAACTGGGACTGTGTGTTTTGGTCAGATGACATCAAGATAGAGCATTTTGGCCACAAATGATCGAAGTGAATCTGGCAGAATACAAAAGATGAAAGTGCAGAAAAGCACCTGATGCCCACTGTGAAGTTTGGGTGAGGTCGGTGATGCTGTAGCCTGTTTCTCTCCCCCAGTCCCTGGGAACCTTATTATTGTTCATGGCAACATAAACTGAAATACCAGGACATCTTAAATCAAAATCTGCTGTCCTCTGCTTGAAAGCTGAAGATGGTCCATCACTGAGTCTTTCAGAAAGATAATGGCCTTAAACCTGTGGCCAAATCCACACAGAAATGGTTCACCAGATACAGAATCAAGCTCCTCCCATGGCCATCTCAGTCCCCAGACCCCAACCCCATTGAAACCCTGTGGAGTGAACTGGAGAGGACCAAGTCACCGCATGGTTTAGAGCAGGGATGTCAAACGTATGGCCTGCGGGCCTTAACCGGCCTGCCAAGAGGTTTAATCTGGCCTGCAGGATAAATCTGAAAATGAAAAAATGCAATGAGACATGAACTAGAATTTTTAATATAAACTGCTATTCCTAAATTGTCTCCTAGGGGGCACAATGTTTTAGACATGGATTATTATATTATTATATGATGACTATGACACAGGGATCCTTTATTTTCCATGGTTAATTGGGACCGAGATCCCCCGCGACCACCAAATTCCGTGAAGTCGGATCAACGCCCCAATCCCCTCTGAGTGATGTATTCATACATTTTATATATATATATATATATATATATATATATATATATATATATATATATATATATATATATATATATATATATAATATCAAAAAATACATATGCAATGCAATGGTTTTGGGTTGTTTTTTTGATTTGTGTGTTTTTTTTTTTTTTTTTTTTGATGATTGGTCTTGTTTTTGTGCCATTTTCCTTAACTTTTCTCCTCTTATTTAATTTCCTTATTTAATTCAATGAAAACTTTAAAAACCACCAGTACAGCTAACTTGGTTGTCAAAGGCTGCCCATGTCTCTCACTGACTATGGTGTGAGGCATGTAAAAGAACCATTGCTGACTTTCGACAAGATTAGGCTGCAAAGCCGTCACTGCATTTCCACCCTGCGATGGCCTAGCAAGCTGTCCGGGGTGTACTCTGCCCAGAGTCGGCTGGGATGGGTGCAAGGTTAAGTGGTTATATATACATACTTTTCTACTTGACTTTCCACCCTCATTAACCATAATGTCTTTGTCAAAAAGTGCTCTCTGATCACTACATCAAGCTCTCATTGGACAACTCTGTGATCTCTCCTTCGGGCACTGCACAAACCTTGGAGTAACCATGGACAATTATCAATTTCATTTCTTCTTTCTAACATTCAAAGGATTCATTCATTCATTTTCTGCAACCGCTTAATCCTATTTAGGCTCACAGGGAGGCTGCACTCATTCCAGCCAACTCCGGGTGAGGGCAGAGTACCACCTTGACAACTCGCCAGGCCATTACAGTGTGGAAACACGCTGACGGCTATGCAGCCTACTCTTGTCGAAAGTCAGCAATGGTTCTTTTACATGAACCTCCCACCATAGACAGTGAGAAACATGGCTGGCCTTTGATAATCCAGTTAACTGCACTGGGGGCACAGTGACAACCTGTTGAGACTGTGGCTTGAACCGCCAACCTTAGGATCAGTGATCCAGCACCTTTTTCACCAGGCCACCTCTGCCCCATCCAAAGGATACGTCCATTTTTTTTTCCACTAAGGCCACTCTTGTTCAATCTCTTGTCATCTCAAACTAGATAACTGCAACTCACTCTTGGCAGGTCTACCTTTGAGTATTATTCAACCTCTGCAACTGATCCAGAATGCAGCTGCATGGCTTGTTTTCAACCTTCCCAAATGTTCCCACATTACACCACTGCGATAAATAAAGACATATAAAGTCTAAAGACAGTGAGATTCATGGTTCGCCTTTGATAACCCAGTTATTGCACTAGGGGGAGGACAGTGACAATCCGTGGAGAGTAGGGTTTGAACCCCCAACCTTAGGATCAGTGATCCAGCACTTTCACCACCAGGTCACCACTGCCCTATGCATATTTCGATGGAGGCAAAAAATAAAAGGACACCCCCACATCTTCAGTCTGTGCCTGTGTGGGTTTCCTCCTGGTAGTTAGGTTTTCTCCCAAAGTCCAACGGCATACATATTAGACTACTTGGCTGTTCCAAGTTATGATATCTTCCAATGGTATGACTGGGAGAGTAATGGTTATGTGTGTTGGCTCTGTGATGGTCTGGAGAGCTATTCACAGTGGACCCTGCCTTCACCCAGTGTTGGCTGAGATGGACTCCAGGCTCCTCATGACCCGAACAGGATTAAGTGGTTCAACAAATGAGTGATTGAAACATGTCTACAGCCCGACAGACACATCCCCCTCCCTCTGCAGCCCACCCCAGCCCCCCCTCTCCCTCACATCAGACCAGGTGAGGAGACAGCTGAGGCGACTAAATCAGAGGAAATCTGAAGGACCTGATGGCATCAGTCCCAGGTTGCTGAGGACCTGCGCAGACCAGCTCTGTGTGGTACTATGCTACCTGTACAACCTGAGCCTTAGCCTGGAGAAGGTTCCCGTCCTATGGAAGACCTCCTGTGTGGTTCCGGTTCCCAAAACAGCTCAAGCGAAGGAACCAGCCCACTACAGACCTGTCGCCCTGACCTCCCACCTCATTAAGACCATGGAAAGGCTCCTCCTTGAACACCTCCGCTCTATGGTGAGCCCCACCTAGACCCGCTGCAGTTTGCCTACAGGCCCAACATCGGAGTAGAAGACACCATCATCTACCTTCTGCAGCGGGCACTAACCCACCTGGAGATCGCCGGCAGCGCTGTGAGGGTCATGTTCTTTGACTTCTCCAGCGCCTTCAACACCCTCAGGCCAGCGGCGTCTGCGGGGAAGCTGGAGGACGTGGGAGTGGGCGGGCATCTTGCTGCCTGGATTATTGACTACCTTACCAACCGTCCACAGTACGTGCGGCTGCGCGGCTGTAAGTCAAAGGTGGTAGTCTGCAGCACGGGGGCACCGCAGGGCACCGTCCTCTCACCCTTCCTTTTCAATATCTATACCTCGGACTTCATATATAACACAAACAGCTGCCACCTCCAGAAGTTCTCGGACGACTCCGCCATCGTGGGCCGTGTGTCAGAGGGGAACGAGCTGGAGTACCGGTCGGTCATCGTTGACTTCGTGGACTGGTGTGAGCGCAACCACCTGTGCTTGAACACCAGGAAGACGAAGGAGATGGTGGTCGACTTCAGGAGAAACAGTCAAACACACACACACACACACACTTACTAGTGAACATCCAGGGACAGGACATTGAGACAGTGGACAGTTTCAAGTACCTGGGTGTTCACCTTAACAATAAACTGGACTGGTCCCATAACACCAACGCCCTGTACAAGAAGGGCCAGAGTCGCCTCCACCTTCTGAGGAGACTCAGGTCCTTCGGCGTATGCAGACCTCTGCTCAGGACTTTTTATGACTCTGTGGTAGCCTCTGCAATCCTCTACGCTGCCATCTGCTGGGCCCCGGGCAGCACAGAGCGGGACAGGAAGAGACTGAACAAGCTGGTCAGGAGGGCCAGCTCTGTCCTCGGCTGCCCACTGGACTCTGTGGAGGAGGTGAGTGAGAGGAGGACGGTAGCAAAGCTCACATCCATCTTGGCCAACAGCTCTCACCCACTGCACCAGACTGTAGAGAAGCTGAGTAGCTCCTTCAGTGGACGACTGAGACATCCTCAGTGCAGGAAGGAGCGCTACCGCAGGTCGTTCATTCCCACCGCTGTCAGACTGTACAACGCCACTTTGTAACTGTCTGTGAAAATACCGGTTATGTGCAATAAAAACCCCGTGCACTTTAATCAACCACATCTACCCCACTGACTGTGAACCATATCAACCCATCTCTGCCCTCAGATACATATACACTTTAATATAGGCCAGTCTACAAAGTTGCTCCATTCTTTTCTTTTATTGTTTATTAATTTATACTATTTATGTATCTACTTATTTATTTACTTATATAATATATATGTATGTGTGTATGTTTATACTTGTATCTATTTTTGCACCCCCTACCGATAGTACCTCAAGAGCCTGTAACAGTGAATTTCTCCATTGTGAGATTAATAAAGCTGTATCTTATCTTATCTTATCTTATGTTTCAGAGAAACATCACACCTACTGAAATGGTTTTGACCAAAATTATGGAATTACGATTTCATGGTTTAGTTTTTTTTGTTGTTACATTAGTGACTTAGTGTATTGCTGGGGAGCTCTGCCTCCTACTGGTCGGAAACAAGTACTGTACAGTATAACAGGAACATTCTCTGAACTGAAAGAAAATCTTAAAACAAAACTAACAAAATATCCTCATGTCCACGAGGTACATTATTTATTTAAATAAAACACATGGTATTTACTTTGCAAAAAAAAAAGAAATAAAGAGTACACGAAACACTTTTACATCAATAACCAGTACACACACACACACACACACACACACACACACACACACACACACACACACATTTGAAGGGTTGAGAGCCACAGTACTCTAACCCCTAAGAAAGTGAAAGCTATGATAAGTTAATATTTTGACAGACATGGATGAGGTCACTGAGAGGGGCAGTGGTATAGGGCTAGTGGTATAGGGCGCTGGATCGCTGATCCAAAGGTTGGGGATTCAAGTCCCACTCTCCACAAGGTTGTCACTGTCTCCCCCAGTGCAGCTCACTGGGTTATCAAAGGCGGGCCATATCTCTCACTGTCTATGGTGAGAGGCATGTAAAAGAACCATTGCTGACTTTCGTAAAGAGTAGCTGCAAAGCCGTCGGCGTGTTTCTGTCCCTTGCTAAAAAGGGTTGTGACAGGAAGGGCATCCGACATAAAACCCTCTGCCAAATCAAACGTGCGAAACAGATGATTTGCTGTGGCGACTCCTGAGTAAAAGGGAAAAAAGCTGAAAGGAAGACAGACAGTCATGGATGAGGTCCCCCAGCTGCTGTGCAGAATCACTCAGGTGTAGTTGTGTTCCTGCAGAACCTCAGCTGGGAGTTTCAGAACACTTCTCTTCTGGAAATTTCCACCCTCGTTGGGTAACGTGTCTCTGAGCTCCACGTCCTCATCCATGTCCCCTCCAGCCTTCTGCCAGGTGATATTCACTGATTTAGGAAAGAAACCTGCAGCATGACACACCACCTCTGGAGAAGATGAGCAATTCTGGAGCAGCGACGCATCGGGATGAACTGCAGAGACACACAGAGACATAAATATTATACACTGAGAGATTATTTCATTTACAGTGTAAATAACAGCAGTGTGTGCAAGTGTGTGTTGCAGGAACAGGTCCTGTCATTAGGAGACATCCCATCACACTTCAGTGCACATAGTGTATTTTGTACATGCCAATATTCGTGCAGTGTATTCCATCAAGACATTCAGGCTAAAGTTCACACAGCTGTCTAAAAATAGGAGTGTAGATGTATTTCATACTGGACTATCACTACATCTGAGTGAATAGTATTTCATCAAATAAAATTACAATTCCCGTATTTTCCAGACTGTAAGTCACACTTTTTTCATACTTTGGCTGAAGGTGCGACTTCGAGTCCAGAGTGACTTTTTAAATTCTTATTTTACATTATTTTATATATTTTATACATTATTTTATATATTTTACATATTTTTATGTTGTATTTTTTTTTTTTTAATATTTATTTATATTATCTTCGACATATTCAACAGTAACGCATATGCATTTTTTCATACAAGAGGGCGCTCTTATATTATCTGCTCCTCCTATCACTCCTTTACGGCTGAAAATGTATCTTTTAGGTGACCGGGAAATATCAATTTCCAATAATCCTCTTCTTGTCCTTTCGGCTTTTCCCTTCAGGGGTCGCCACAGCGAATCATCTGCCTCCATCTCACCCTATCCTCTGCATCTTTTTCTCTTACACCAACTGCCTTCATGTCCTCCTTCACCACATCCATGAATCGTCTCTTTGGTCTTCCTCTAGGCCTTCTGCCTGGTAGTTCCAACCTCAACATCCTACTACCAATATACTCACTAGCCCTCCTCTGTACATGTCCAAACCATCTCAATCTGGCCTCTCTGACTTTGTCTCCAAAACTGCTGTCTCTCCGATGTGCTCATTCCTGATCCTGTCCATCCTCGCTACTCCCAAAGAGAACCTCAACATTTTCATCTCTGCTACCTCCAGCTCTGCCTCCTGTCTTTCCCCCAGGGCCACTGTTTCTAAACAGTTCCAGCATCGCTGGCCTCAACACCGTCTTGTACACTTTTCCTTTCATTTTTGCCGATACCTTCCTATCACACATCACACTGGACACTTTTCTCCAACCATTCCAACCTGCCTGCACACGCTTCTTCACCTCTTTTCCACACTCTCTATTGCTCTGGATTGTTGAGCCTAAGTACTTAAAATCCTCCACCTTCCTTATCTCTGCTCCCTGTAACTTCACCGTTCCTCCTGGGTCCTTTCGTTCACACACATGCATTCTGTCTTACTGAGGCTAACCTTCATTCCTCTCCTTTCCAGGGCATACCTCCACCTCTCTAGGTTTTCCTACACTTTTTCTCTGCTCTCACTGCAGATCACAATGTCGTCTGCAAACATCATAGTCCATGGAGATTCTTGCCTAACCTCGTCTGTCAGCCTGTCCATCACCATAGCAAACAAGAAGGGGCTCAGAGCTGACCCTTGATGCAGTCCCACCTCCACCTTGAACTCTTCTGTCACACCGACTGCACACCTCACCACTGACTCATCATCAGTTTTAAAACAATAAAAGACCTGAAATATTTCAGTTGGTGTGCAATGAATTTAAAATATGTTGTTTAATTTTTATCAGTACATTACAGAAAATAATGAACTTTATCACAATATGCTAATTTTTTGAGAAGGACTAGTATAACCTGCCACAAACACGCATTCGACCTAATATATTAAAGATCAACATGTAAAAACAATAAATATTTAATGATAATACATGTACATTAGCATTAATAATTATTAATAATAAAAATAATAAAACAAGAATAAACAATAAGTGCATCTGAACTTGTCATACTCCTGATCGGGCACGCGCACTCCTTTTTCATGTTCATCTCTGATCTCATTTCAAAGAGAAGTTGGGTTCCTCTTCTTGGATTCATGAACCACATTCTTACAACCCACATTACAGACAGAATGGGTGAGGCACAATAAAAAATAAGAGTACAGTAAAAAGTCACAAAATCACAAGCACAGAGGAGAAAAACTTCTGTGCGCGTGCATGCTACGAATGCCAGTAAGGCAGGAAAGGCTCGCGATAAACTCGCCATAAGGGTCACGTGTTCGCTGAGGTATTACTGTATAAAGACAACTGAGTAGAACAAAAACGCCCCCAAAAGAAAATCCTGTTCTGCAGATTACAAGCTGCATGTAGTGCAGTATGCAGCCGGAAGTGGTAATCGAGCAGCAGGAAGAAAGTTTGGATTGAGTGAGAGACTTGTTAAGGACTCTGGAGAAAAGCAGAAGACACTCTCAGTGCAATCAAGAAAACCAAGAAAGCTCATCTCAAGCTCAAGGCTCGATGGCCAGAGCTGGAGAAACAAGTTTACAGATGGGTACTTGAACAACACGCTGCCGGAAGAGGACTTTCAACAGTGCAGTTACATCTCCACGCCCAGGTCGTTGCCAAGGCGATAACAGACTTTTCAAGAGAACCTGAAGAAAGGGTGGATGGATCAAGATATGATGAACTTTTGGATTACAAAGTGCTACACTCAGCGTCCGGATGGCTTCTTTAGAACACGCAAAGCTATCCTGGTGATGGACAGGATATGAGTGCACATCACGCCACAATTAAAAAATATCAATGAAAGCTTTTCAACACCATCCCTGCCATCATCCCTGGAGGCTTGAGTGCTCCAGCCACTTGACCTCTCAGTGAACAGGCGGTTTAAGGCAGTTGTGGGAGCAGAGTGGATGACGGATGGAGAACAACGGCATTGCTGCGAACCCCTAAGATTAATAGAGAGTGAGAACCAGGAGTATAGGGGGTGCAGCCCCCGGTCAGGTCAAGGGCGATGTCGTGGTGTGGGGGCGGTGGAGGGGGGGGCGAAGCCAACCCCCCCATATAATTTTGATTTTAAGGGTTTTTAAGGGTGATTTTAAGCCATTTCAAGTTTTATATGTAATGATTAAACACAGACATAGGGGGGAAATACAAAATTACACACTTTAAGATGTAATAATGTAATGTAAATGGAATCTTCAATGAAAGAACTAATGAAATATGAAGTGTAAACTAATAACAAGACAAAAATAAGATGTGCTAAAGCAAAGTATTAATTGTAACATTTCTCTTTTTAAAGTTTTATCAAAATAATTCTTCACAATAATCTCTGCTGTGTTTGCTGATAGATGGCATGTATCATATGGAGCCGGTGGTGTAGTGGTTAGAGTGTTGGGCAATATTCAACAAGGTCTTAGAAAGTGAGCAGATGCCGGAGGAATGGAGAAGAAGTGTGCTTGTGTCCATTTTTAAGAACAAGGGAGATGTACAGAGTTGTGGCAACTACAGAGGGAGAAAGTTGATGTGCCAAACAATGAAGTTATGGGAAAGAATAGTAGAAGCTAGACTAAGGGCAGAGGTCAGCATTTGTGAACAACAGTTTGGTTTCATGCCAAGAAAGAGCACCACAGATGCAGTGTTTGCTTTGAGGATGTTAATAGAGAAGTACAGAGAAGGTCAGAAGGAGCTGCATCGTGCTTTTGTGGATCTGGAGAAAGCATATGACAGGGTGCCGAGAGAAGAACTGTGGTATTGTAAGAGAATGTCTGGAGTGGCAGAGAAGTATGTTAGAGTGGTGCAGGACATGTATGAGAGATGTAAGACAGTGGTGAGGTGTGCTGTCGGTGTGACAGAAGAGTTCAAGGTGGAGGTGGGACTGCATCAAGGGTCAGCTCTCAGCCCCTTCTTGTTTGCTATGGTGATGGGCAGGCTGACAGACGAGGTTAGACAAGAATCTCCATGGACTATGATGTTTGCAGATGACATCGTGATCTGTAGTGAGAGCAGAGAACAAGTGGAGGAAAATCTAGAGAGGTGGAGGTATGCCCTGGAAAGGAGGGGAATGAAGGTTAGTCTCATAAGACAGAATACATGTGTGTGAACGACAAGGACCCAAGAGGAACGGTGAGGTTACAGGGGGCAGAGATAAAGAAGGTGGAGGATTTTAAGTACTTAGGCTCAACAATCCAGAGCAATGGAGAGTGTGGAAAAGAGGTGAAGAAGCGCGTGCAGGCAGGTTGAAATGGATGGAGAAAAGTGTCCGGTGTGATGTGTGATAGGAGAGTATCGGCAAGAATGAAGGGAAAAGTGTACAAGACGGTGATGAGGCCAGCGATGTTGTATGGTTTAGAGAAAGTAGCCCTGGGGAAAAGACAGGAGTCAGAGTTGGAGGTAGCAGAGATGAAAATGTTGAGGTTCTCTTTGGGAGTAACGAGGATGGATAGGATCATGAATGAGTACATCAGAGGGACAGCACATTTTAGATGTTTTGGAGACAAAGTCAGAGAGGCTAGATTGAGATGGTTTGGACATGTACAGAGGAGCGATAGTGAGTATATTGGTAGTAGGATGCTGAGGATGGAACTACCAGGCAGAAGGCCCAGAGGAAGATCAAAGAGAAGATTTATGGATGTGGTGAAGGCGGACATGAAGGTCGTTGGAGTAAGAGTAGAAGATGCAGAGGATAGGGAGAGATGGAGGCAGATCATTTGCTGTGGCTACCCCTGACGGGAACAGCCAAAAGAAAAAGAAGAAGACTCTATTATGGCTGACAGGTTGTAAGAAAATATTGAATCGGATTTAACTGAGAAATATATTAATTTTATTGTCAGTACATACTTTGCAAATGAAACTTTGGGAAATTAAACAGTTCAGTATTCACTTTATACATTCAGAAATGTAAAGGAGCATTACAGTAGAACAGTGAAATATGAACTGCTCTGTAAACTAATCCAAAAATAATAAGACAAACACACAAACTCATTCAAGCGTTCATTTTAGAATCTGCTTCATCCTAATTAAGATCCTTGGGATTCTGGCACCCTTTTTAAATAAATTAAAAAACAAACCTCATGACTGGGGCAGTGGTGGTCTAGTGGTATAGGGCTGATCCAAGGTTGGGGGTTCGAGTCCCACTCTCCACAAGGTTGTCACTGTCCCCCCCAGTGCAGCTAACTGGGTTATCAAAGGCCGGCCATGTCTCTCACTGTCTATGGTGAGAGGCATGTAAAAGAACCATTGCTGACTTTCGTAAATAGTAGCTGCAAAGCTGTCAGCGTGTTTCCACCCTGCGATGGCCTGGCAGCTGTCCAGGGTGTACTCTGCCCTCGCTCAAGGTTGGCTGGGATGGGCACCAGCCTCCCCGCGACCCAAATTAGGATTAAGCGGTTACAGAAAATGAACTGAACTGAACCTCATGAATTTGTGAACAATTCTACCAAAGTTCAGTTCAGTTCACTTTCTGTACCCGCTTAATCCTAATTTGGGTCACGGGGAGGCTGGTGCCCATCCCAGCCAACTTCGGGCGAGGGCAGAGTACACCCTGGACAGCTCGCCAGGCCATCGCAGGGCGGAAACACGCCGACGGCTTTGCAGCCTACTCTTGTCGAAAGTCAGCAATGGTTCTTTTACATGCCTCACACCATAGACAGTTAGAGACATGGCCGGCCTTTGATAACCCAGTTAGCTCCACTGGGGGGGGACAGTGACAACCTTGTGGAGAGTGGGACTTGAACCCCCAACCTTTGGATCAGCGATCCAGCGCCCTATACCACTAGACCACCACTGCCCTCTACCAAAGTCTGAAGTTTATTAATAATAATAATAATAATAATAATAATAATAATAATAATAATAATAATAATAATAATAATAATAATAATAAAGAAATAACAGAAATTGATAAATCTAGATAATTAAGAAATGAAGATCATTTTATATATATTTTTAATTTAATCTTGATACTGCTGATGGGTGATTAATTAATTTTATTGCTTAATTAAAATTACATTTTTCATATGCATAGGGTTTTTTTTTTCAACTTCAATGATTTTTTTTCAACCTCAATGATATAGATTCTGGGTGGCGCTGGAACCCAACCTAGGATCCCTTCGTACCTTGGACTTGTTCCCTGTCCTTCAAATCTCAATGTTCATATTAAAAAGGAGGCAACAAGGACATTGTTCTGAACTATTCATGAATAATTTGCTTTTGCAAGCTCCAACAGCACAAACAATCCGTGGTAAAGTTTGTCTAAAGTCTGAGATGGCTAAAGGTAGTAGCACAACAAATTTATTTTAGCAAATCAAACACAGCTGCAGACCAACAGCAGGACTCAGTTTACAAAAGTTGCCTGACAAAGGCAGAGCCTCCAAACACCTGACAATCCCTGTTAGGCCTTTTATCTTCCTCTTCAGCTTTAATGAACTGGGTTTTGCAACTGACGTCATGCATACATTATCCCAATGTGGGTTTTGTTATTGGTGTGAAAACAAACCGTTCACTCCGGCCCCAGCACAATCGCACAAGCGTGTATAAGGGTTTAATACTGCATTTATTTATTAAACAAGTGCAAAATGGCACTTAACTGTGTTGCTGTCGGTTGTACAAATTATAGAGGAAAGAAAGCGGGTGTTAAATATCATAGATTCCCTGCTAATAAGGTCTGACGAGAGAAATGGATTTCTGCTTTGAAAAGAGCTGATACCGACAACAAAAGGAAAGATTGGCGACCAGCTCCTACCAGTCGTGTATGTAGCCAACATTTCTTTGGAGGCAAGTCATTTTTATCAGTAGATATATTATTATTTATTGTCTTAACCACAGTTTGATTCTATTTAACTGTATATCTGGTGTCCATTTATAAGCTGAGGGCAGCTAAAATGCTATCTAGTCTTTATATACCTGGGTATAATATGCTCACGAAGTGCCGAAACCCATCCAGATAAAAATACTCAAAACACAAACCCCCAGATTACATCTCTTCACCAGTTCAAATGTGTTTCGTACTCCTTACTGTGTTGATACTTTTAAAGTTAAATTTATTGAAACAATATCCCTGCTTATAAAAAAAAAAGAGAGAAATTGTAAAACAAGCACACACACACACACACACACACACACACACACACACACACACACATTAAAATATAGCAAGACATCTTATTTTACGAGCAGCAACAGAAGGCCACCTTCTGGTTCACCTTATTTTATTTGTGTTGTGGGAAACAGCGCTCAAACCCATCACAAAGGCTATAGCTGTTCACCAACGTGAACCAAAGATGAGCCTGACAGAAAATGAAAAGAAAAAACCCCAAAACAAAACACAAACAAACAAACAAACAAACAAAAAAAAAATGTGACCCACTTCTGCATAATATGGATAGAGTAGATAATTTGAGGCAGTGGAGGCGTCGTGGTAAAGGTGCTGGATCACTGATCCTAAAGTTGGAGGTTCAAGCCCCACTCTCAATGGGTTGTCACTGTCCCCCGCAGTACAGATAACTGGGTTACCAAAGGCTTGCCATGTCTCTCACTGTCTATGGTGCGAGGTTCATGTAAAAGAACCATTGCTGACTTTGGGCAAGAGGAGTCAGAAAATGAAAGCATGGATGTAATATAAAATTTCTTCTGGTGTGATTTGGGTTGGTTTACTGCACACTGAAAGAATCAGTGTGTAATGTTTTTGCAGGTTTTTATTGTGGTCGGCTGTTAGAAAAACAACAACAGACATGCTGTGAGAATCTGCACACTTCAGCAGCCGCCACAGAACCGAATCCTCATTTAACCATCGACATTTACAATAAACACATAGTGCTGATAAACACTATTAAAATTATAGCTCCTGTTCATTACATATTGTCCTTGGCTACAGATTAATGCACACACACACACACACACCTCCCAATACAACTGATAAAAGTTAGCTTAGCAACAAGCCTAATCCTGCCTAAGATAAATGTATAAATATAAAGAGATAAAAATAAAATTATCTTTATTGTCAACTGTTGCATGAACAATGGAAATCAGTTTTACATTTATTTCTTTAATAGCAATAATAAAAGAAATTAAACATCAGACAACTAAGGAACCCCCAGTGCAGCTAACTGGGTTATCAAAGGCCGGCCATGTCTCTCACTGTCTATGGTGTGAGGCATGTAAAAGAACCATTGCTGACTTTCGACAAGAGTAGGCTGCAAAGCCGTCGGCGTGTTTCCGCCCTGCGATGGCCTGGCGAGCTGTCCAGGGTGTACTCTGCCCTCGCCCTGAGTTGGCTGGGATGGGCACCAGCCTCCCCGTGACCCTAATTAGGATGAAGCGGTTACAGAAAATGAACTGAACAACTAAGGAACTACAGTCAGATATACGTGTGTATAAACCTCGGTATAAATTTATATACACATACGTCTATGTACAGATACATTCACACAGTCCATACACACTTCTATATCTACCACATAGTCACATTCACCGATTCTCACACACAGTCATGTGAAAAAAATTAGGACACTCCATTAAACAGTCAACTCTTTATTAGGAAATGTTTACACAATGTCCACTGTTTCTTTTTATTTATTTCTGGAAAAGAAAGTTATTGAGCTGTAATTAAACAACATAAATTAATATTTTTAATCATCAAACAAAAGATATAAACAACAATGCATATTTCATCCATTCGTTCATTCCTTTTCTGTAACAGCTTAATTATAATTAGGGTCACAGGGAGGCTGGTGCCCATCCCAGCCAACTCCAGAGTACACCCTGGACAGCTCACCAGGCCATCGCAGGGTGGAAACACGCTGACGACTATGCAGCTGCTTTTTACAAAAGTCAACATTGGTTCTTTTACTTTTTAGAGAGTGAGTTGCACTGGGGGAGGGGGCGGTGACAACCCGTGGAGAGTGGGGCTTGAACCCCCACCCTTGAGATCAATGTTACAGCACCTTTACCACCAAGCCAGTGCCCTATGCATAATTCAATGGAGGAAAAAAATAAAACATCCCCACATCTTGTGTCTGTGCTTGTGTGGTTTCCTCCTGGTACTTAGGTTTCCTCCCAAAGTCCAAAGGCATGCATATTAGACTAATTGGCTGTTCCAAGTTATGATATGTTCCAAGGGTATGATTGGGAGAGTAATGGTTTTATGTGGTTGGCCCACGGTCTGACGAGCTATTCACAGTGGACCCCGTCTTCACCCAGTGTTGGCTGAGATGGGCTCCAGGCTCCTCATGATCCAAGCAGAAAGAAAATCTTAAAACAAAACTAACAAAATTCCATTTTCATGAGGAACATTATTTAAAGACAGCACACAATGTTTAATTTGTAAACAAGAAATTAAAGGCACACAAAATAAACAGTATAAAACCCAATCTGACGACAGTTGTGGCTTACACTTTGAAACACTTGAACATAAATCTTTTTTTGGAGTGGACAAAACCTTCTTAACGTAAAACATAAATTAATACTAAAGGAAGGAAAAACACAACACAGAAAATAACAACTGGAGGAGGATAGAATTCTGTTGTTCTTGGTTTAAAACTTGTATTTAATAGAAACTGGCATCTGTCATGCACGATACAGAAGTAACCTCTGCTTCATTAATTCAACTGGAAGGGCAGCATGGTGATTAAAAACTTGTGCCGCATGGCAACAGGGTCCCGGGTTCGAGTTCTGGTGCAGTGAGGCTTACAGCAGAGGCTGCAGTGATCAGCCTGTCGATCTCCAGCTCCATCCTTCTCTCGCTCGTGAAAAAGAACCCGAGAGGCTTGAGCTCTTCCACTTGCGGCATGACCTCATTCCTGACCCGGAGGGGGCATTCCACTCTTTTCCGACTGAGAACCGTGGCCTCGGACTTGAAGGCGCTGATCATAATCTCAGCTGCTTCGCACTCGACTGCAAATTGCTCCAATGAGAGCTGGAGGTCCCGGCTTGATGAAGCCAAAAGGACAACATCATCCACAAATAGCAGAGACGAGATCTGATGGCCACCAAACCAGAACCCCTTGATGCCTACTACACCTAGAACACCTTCTACGCCTAGAAATTCTGCCCATAAAAATTATGAACAGAATCAGTAACAAAAGGACACCTTGGCAGAGTCTAACCCACACCAGAAAAGAATTCGACCTATTGTTCCCAATATGGAAAAGCTCTGGCTCTGGTAATACAGCGACCAAATAGCCCGTAGCAACGGGTCCGGAAAACCACAGATTTCCTCCTGAATCCAAAGTTCAACTTTCGGTCGATCCTCCTCTTCAGAATCCCTGTATAGACCTTCCTGAGTAGGTTGAGGAATGTGATTCCATGATAATCGGAACACACCCGATTTAACAATCCAAAAGGTCCGGCCCTCGATGACCACGCGGTGTTGCAGAGTCGTGTCAACCAAGACAGTCCTACAACACCCAGAACCCTGAGATATTCATAGTGGATCTCATCCACCCCCGGAGCTCAACCACTGAGGAGCTGTTTTTGACTATCTCAGTGATATCAGCTCCAGTGATGGGCGCCCTCCCCGTCCAACCCCCAAGGTCTTCTTCCTCCGTGGTGGGCGTGTTGATGAGATTGTGGAAGTGCTTGAGTATTCCTTCTATCTCCCGACAACATCCCCAGTCGAGGTGAGCAGCTCCCCACTTCCACTGTAAACAGTATTTGTGGAGAACTGCTTCCCCTTCCTGAGGCATCGGATGGTGGTCCAGAACCTTTGAGGCCACCCGATAATCGCTCTCCAGGCCCTCACCGAACTCCTCCCACGCCCAAGATTTTGCATACTCATCTATATTTAATAAAAAGAACATCAAAGGACATCAAAAGAAGTTTTAAGGCTTTAAACTAATATGGAGTGAAATGGAATAAACTGCAACCTTTTTAAAATCTTACTGTAATCAACACTTTTGAAAAACTAAAATAACATTTATGTTTTGTTTGATAACATCATGACTATTAGGCTATTTTCTTTAAGCCATGACACCGCCCCTTTCAGTCATTTTCTAACGATGACTCTGTACTTAATGACAGAAAATGAACATAAAGCAGTGACCCTTCTCCACGGGAGTGTTCGACTCGTTTAGTGTCTTTCAGTGTAAAATTCCTCAAATCCACCCTGAGGATTTCAGATCTGCTCACTCCAGTCCTACAACGTCGAGGTTGTTTCTGGGTGGAGTTTCTCGGTTCTCTCGGCGCTTGAGTGGGTTTCCTCCAGGTACTCTACAATAACAGAAAGAATGATCAAAATACTCATCTACATTTATTAAAAACCTTCTCAGCTTGGACATCAGAGATATTTAAAGGTCTTTAAACTAATACGGAGTGAAATGGAATGAACTGAAACAGGGACATTTTAAAATCTTACTGTAATGAACACTTTCCAAAAATTAAAATATTAAATGGACCAAACTAATTTCTGTTACTTCGTAAACCAAACTTGCATTAAAAGCTATAAATGTTTTGTTTGATAACACCGGGACTGTTAGGCTATTTTCTTTGAGTCATGACTCCGCCCCTTTAAGTCATTTTCTAACGATGACTCTGTACTTAATGACAGAAAATGAACATAAAGCAGTGACCCTTCTCCACGTGAGTGTTCGACTCGTCTCTCTTTACTGTCTTTCAGTGTAAAATTCCTCAAATCCTCCCTGAGTCACGTCGATCATTTGAGAGAATTTCAGATCCGCTCTGTTGCAGTTACATCATGGTTCAGTCCAGTCCAGTGATGTAGTTGTTAGCACAGAGTTCTCACAACAAGAAGGTCCTGGGTTCGAGACTTTTCTATGTGTTGCATGTTCTCCCTTTGCTTGCATGGGTTTCCTCCAGGTTATCCGGTGTCCTCCCACAGAACACAATCATACACATTAGACTAACTGGGTGTACTTGATTGCCCCGAATTGGGAGTGTGAATGGTCATATGTTGTCCCCGTAATGGCCTGGCGAGCTGGTCAAGGTGCACCGGCCTTCATCCAGAGTCAGATAAGAAAGGACTTAACCTTTCTGCAACTCGAAAAATTTGAATTAAGTGGTTCAGCAAATGAATGAATGAATGAATGACATCCAGAAATCAGTGCTGTGATATTGGCATGGCCTGCATCAACATTTAAAATTCATCTGTGCGATTTCTCAATAATTAAAATATCTACATTCAGATACATATTACAGAGAAATTATTCAAATTTTTATGCATGAACAGAATGTTTATTCTCACCAGAGTTCTTCCTCTTCTTCATCATCTTATAAATTACCAAACCAGCAATAAGGAGAACGAGAATCAAGAATACACCAACAATGATTCCAGTCTTCACTCCATCTGATCCTCCACCTGTGAAGTGAGTACAGAGTGTTGATGATGTTCTGCAGTAATGAATCACTTTCACTCTGTAAATCTTTAGTTTTAGAAGAAAGTGTTTCTCCGACCTCTCAGGATTCGGCGCTCGCTCACAAGCAGCACTAACTCCTCCCCCAAGCTGCTGTGCTGAATCACGCAGGTGTAGTTGTGTTTCTGCAGATCCTCAGCTCGGACTTTCAGAATACTTCTCTTTTGGAAGCTTCCATCCTCGTTGGGTAACGTCTCTCTGAGCTCCACGTCCTCATGCACGTCCCATCCGTCCTTCTGCCAGGTGATATTCACTGGTTTAGGAAAGAAACCTGTAGCATGACACACCACCTCTGGAGAAGACAAGTGTTTCTGGAACAGTAACGTCTCAGGACGAACTGCAGAGACACACAGAGACATAAATATTATACACAGAGATTATTTCATTTACAAATAACAGCAGTGCGTGCATGTGTGTGTTGCAGGAACAGATCCTGTCATTAGGAGACATCCCATCACACTTCAGTGCACATTTTGTAAATGCCTAATAAAATTAGTGCGGTGTATTTTATCAAGACATTCACGTCCCAAAAATGTCAACATTCAAATGAAACTACACCAGCATGTTGAGCAATTAAACCAGGTGAGCCATCACACAGACATTTAGAATTCTCAGCTACTCAGGAGAAGTTTGAATGAGAAACGCTGCTCCTCTACGTTGAGAGGAGACAGTGGCTCAGGCATCTGATTTGAATGCCTCATCAGTGTGGTGTTTTAGGAATGTCCAACCAGGAAGAGAACCTATGCTTGACCCAGAGGATGCTCAGATGATCTAGGATTGCCTTGGTACCCCCGCGAAAGAGCTGGACGAAGTGACTGGGGCTGGACCTCACTGCATATGTTGTTTCCCATGTGACCCGACCCTGGATCAAGTGGAACAATTTGACTGACTGGCAACGTGCCTGCTGCCACCTCAAACACGTGTTATACTACAACAATAGATTCGATCACTTGGTCGTTCCGGGGTCAGTTTACTTGTTTCTGGAGCTGCTTCTCACAATGGACAGAACCGAAACCCACATTTTAGTTCTGTTTCATTGACCGAAGAGAACATGCATTTTGGACTTCTGTCTGAATCCTGGATTGTCGTCTGATTCTTTGTGTAGGATTCAAGGGGAGAAATAAGACGAAATATATATTCTGTGCATTAATCTGTAAAATAAATGGATTTTTCTTTCTCTTTTATTTTTCGAGAAACTGTTCTGGTCTTTATTGTTGTGGGGCTTTGACTTTGGCGCGTCTCTCTCTCTCTCTCTCTCTCTCTCTCTCTCTCTCTCTCTCTCTCTCTCTCTCACACTCTTTCTCACTCAGAAGGGCATGGCTGACACACGTGGGTGGATCGCAATGCGCACACCTGATCCTGCTCACCAGTCTACTGTGCTATAAAAGATGAGCAGCGCGCTCATCCTGGTGCTAGAAGATTGGTCCTCGCTTCACATCTTTGTTTCGTTTCTCTGTTTTTGTTTCAGGGTACAGAGGATTAATAAGATGAGTAAACACACTTTACCTGTGCTATTCGGACTCCTTGTTATACAGCCAAATTTCAGGAAATTCTTCGAGCTTTTAGCCTCTTCTCCTGTCGGATCCCACTTCTTTATAACATTCTCAGCATGAGGTTGAACTGCAGGTATCCAGGTTCCAGTTTCCAGATCCAGACTGAAGAAATCGTCTCCATTATAACCGAACTTATCAAATCTTCTGGTGGTGCCGTCATCATCACGCTCACAGCCGTACATCCTCTGTAAAGTACCGTTTCCTAAACACACATATGAGAAGGAGACTTAGTGACCATTTAAAGCCTCGCACACATGTGAGCAATCATGTACAAGTGAATTTTCATTTGGAGGTAATTGAGTATATTTTTGGAAGTAGTCAGACACATTTGAAGTAAATGGTCTGTGTTCGCAGTTTTGGAAAAAAAATTGTTCCTGTTCAAAATTTGGTGTGAATTCAGAGTGGCTTCAATTGTTCATGAACGGCTGATTTTTGCACATCATGCGAAACCGCCCCTTCTATAAAGAGGCGACTGGCAGGACTCCTACACTTCTGTTTTCTAAAAAAAAAAAAAAAACCCTCATATTTCCTACATGCAACACACCTCTTGCCATCTCACACACTTATTGTAAAAATATATCTCATCTCATCTCATCTTCTCCCGCTAAGTCCAGGGTTGGATGCAAGAGCAGCAACCTAAGCAAAAAGGTCAAGACGTCTCTCTCCATAGCTACTTCCTCCAACACTTCCTGGGGGACACTGAGGCAGTCCCAGACAAGCCAAGAGACATTGTCCCTCCAGCTCGTTCTAGGTCGACCCCGGGGTCTCTTCCCAGTTGGTCATGCCTGAAACACCAGACCAGGGAGGTATCCGGGAGGCATTCTGACCAGATTGACAACTGACCCCTGTCAATGCGGAGGAACAGCGGATTTATTCGGAGTTCTCCCCGGATGGTAGAGCTTCTCACCTTATCACTAAGGGAGAACCCCGCCACCCGGCAAAGGAAGCTGATTTCAGCCGCTAGTATCCGCGATCTTGTTCTTTCGGTCACTACCCAAAGCTTGAGACCATAGGTGAGGGTTGGAACGTAGATTGACTGGTAAATTGAGAACTTCGCCTTGCGGCTCAGCTCCTTCTTCACCAGAACAGGCTCCGTTTAACAGCAGAGGCTGCAGCGATCCGTCTGTCGATCTCGGGTTCCATCCTTCCCTCACTCATGAACAAGACCCCAAGATACTTAAACTCCTCCAAGACCTCATTCCCGGCCCGGAGAGTGCATTCCACCTTTGTCCGAGTGAGAACCATGGCCTTTGACTTGGAGGAACTGATCCTCATCCCGGCTGCTTCGCACTCAACTGCGAATCGTTCCAATGAGAGCTGGAGGTCCCGACTTGGTGAAGCCAAAAGGACAACATCATCCGCAAAAAGCAGAGACAAGATCCGATGGCCACCAAACCAGAACCCCTCATCGCCTCGACTGCGCCTAGAAATTCTGTCCATAAAAATTATGAACAGAATCGGTGACAAAGGACAGCCTTGGCAAACTCCAACTCACACCGGAAACAAATTCGACCTGTTGTTACCAATACGGACCAAACTCTGGCTCCGGTGATACAGCAATCGAATGGCCCGTAGCAACGGGTCCGGAACGCTGTACTCCCGGAGCACACCCCACCAAATTGTTCGAGGCACAGTCGAAAGCCTTCTCCAAATCCACAAAGCACATGTGGACAGATTGGGCAAACTCCCATGCCCCTGCCAAGATCCTGTGGAGCGTATAGAGTTGGTCAAGAGTGCTACGGCCAGGACGAAAACCACATTGTTCCTCCTGATTCCGAGGTTCGACTACTGGTCGGATCCTACTCTCCAGTACCCCTGCAGAGACTTTTCCAGGTAGGCTGAGGAGTGTGATTCCCCAATAATTAGAACACACCCTCCTTTTTACAAATTGGGACCACCACCCCGGTTTTCCAATCCAGAGGTTCAGCCCCCGATGACCACGTGATGTTGCAGAGATATTATATTATTTATAAGTATAAATGGTGGTTCTGGTGTTGGTGCTCTCTCTCTCTCTCTCTCTCTCTCTCTCTCTCTCTCTCACATTCACACAAGTCCAAATAGTGAGGCTGAAATAGCAGCTGTCCCATCAAACAAAGCTGAGCAGTTTATCCTGAAATACACAACAAATTCAACTGGTCACACTGGACTCGAGATATCACTTACACCCGAGTACATCCTTAAATAGTATAAACGTCCACTAAGACTGAAGAGTTTCACATTTTTAATGTTTTTCCTGCATCAAAAGGAGACAATGCAGATACATTATTTTTCTACCATCTACCTACTTTTCTATTCACTACAGCACATCAATTAAAAAAAAAAAATGAACTTTTTACTCTGATATTAAAAAAAAAAAATTCAATAACTGTAATTGTAGTCGCTACACATCAACAACCAAGTGTACTGTGACGAACTTCATTACTGATTAAACCAACAACAAATGGATTTATTTTATATAAATTGTTTAAAAAAGTAAAGAAAAGTCAACAGTAACACATTTAAGACCACATGTACTTTATGTGTGTGTGTGTGATATGAATATGCATCACCTTGTTGATTAAAGCTCTGGATTGCTGAATCCAGAAGATTTTTGAGAAGATCCTGATGACGCTGCATATTATCAGTCCCACTGCTCCAGTAATGTGGATCATCAGCGGTGATATTCTTCAGCCACTCTGTCTTAGGGATCATCTTACTGATGTTACTGTCGTAGTACACAAAGTGCAGTCCATCTATCAGGCCAACAGCAGTGAACTCTGGGAAAATTCTTCCTGGTGTGATGGCAGTGTAGAGATACTGCAGAGAGTGTGGAACTGTAAAAGTAGACAACAGTTATAATAACTCATCATATTTATTGTGTATAAATAAAACACTGATTGGCCATAACATTAAAACCATTGACTGAATATATATTACTACACAAGACGGAAACGTAAAACACATTATCCAAAATGGATAACTCTTGAATCAAAATGACGACAGGAAAGGAGACCAAGTACGATGAAACAAAGACTTTTATTGAGCTCATGGGAAGCACTGGGATGCGGGAAAAAATCGTATTCACCGAAGAGATGAGGGAAAAACACAAAAACCAAAATCACTGGGAGAGTATCAACACGGAAACTGGTCGAGCACGGAGCTCCTCTTTTACAGAGTGCTGATGGCTGAGTGAATTCAGATGCACTGGGGTAACAGCCACGCCCCTCGCCAGCACATTCAGTGTATGGGGAGAGACAGAAGAGAGTTAAAAGTCACCAACTAGCACAGACCATAACACTTCCTGGGCGTTTTGAGGCCATTTTCAAGGCCTCAGCGTAATACACAACACTACTTACTAGCACAAAGAGAGAAAAACTTAGGCTCATGGCTAGAGAAGTGCTGGTACGTAGTGTAGACAAACTAACAATGCGGTGTTTCCTGTAGAACACAAAGACAGGAAGGCCCATGAGTTGGACGCTGGGAAATATAATCTCGACCAGTCAGCTTGCTGGATTCATGGCCTGAGCCAATCAGAGAACAATAACGTCAAGCAGGAGAACAGAGCATGTTGGGTAGCGTAGTGAATGTACATGTAGTGCGCGTGAATTTTGAATTTTCTTTATTTTTTTTATTTCCTGTTGGAAGATCCTGCGATATTGCGAGGACACAAAGTAGGAAACGTGAAGTGGTGAGGGATTACGATAATAAGAAAGAGTTATTGCATCAGCCTGCATCCTTTGGTGCAGTAAACTGATTGTGCGGTTTCCAATGTTGTCATAACCAGGACAACACCTGGTCATGTGACCATATTGAAGTCCACCTGTATTAGATTGTATTAATCATGTAAATCTTTGCCTTATCAATCATTCCTTTTAATTTTTTTTTAATCATAGGTGACTTTGACCAACTTTTTTCTTCTCATATCCGTAACAAGACTCATGGTAAAATATTCATGACTTTGAGTAGGTCAGAACCTGAGCTACAAACAACATAGAACTTATGCTTACTATGAAACCTCTTGTACGTTTATGTGGTTTTTGCCCTATTAAAAATATTATTCTAATATTCTTTGTTATGACAGAAGTGTTTTTCATCCATCTTAAAACTGAGCTAATATACTCTGTACCCTATTAAAAACGTAAATCCGGATTCATAATCATTTATTTTTTCTGCATATCGTCTGCCTCTACTGTACGTATATTTTAGACTTGAATTATTTAATTCTTTAAAAATTGTTGCTTGTGATGATGTAGGTTGAAGATGACTCATCAAGGTGGTAGTTGTGCAGACAACAATGAATATTGTACCATGATAAAAATCAAAAGCTGTGTGGATATACAATCTCACAACCAACACAGATAATCGGTGATGATATCGGAGATAATGTGTTGATTATTACTATCGACAGATGGATGGACACCGGACGTGGTGTTGACAGTAACAATGATAGCGTAGCTACTAGCATAGCAAACAACAGATATACGAGCGGAGGGTGACGCCTCATTTTCAATCGCTTCTGAAACCGGTAGCTGTAGGATAATATATACTATTTCACATATCATTTAAGAATTAAATACATGTATTTTATTCATTTGAATCATATTAAATCTGTCAATTGTAAAATATTTACAATAAACAATAGTTTATAATTCTAAACTCACCTGCTGCTGAACAGTGAACATGAAGTCTGAGTAAAATCAGAATACTTAATGCAGCACTGTTCTTCATAATTGTCGAAACAATTATCTAAACAAGAATTAAATTTATCTTGTAAAAGTCTCTTCCCGATACTGACTCGTTGGTTAAAGAATTGTGACGGTTTCCTGTCATTTCTTGTTTCAGATCCGGGCGTCATGCTCGGAAGCGATTTTAATTCGCTGAGGATTAAATCGGGGTTAGGGGCGGTTCAACATTTTCAACATTTTCCCAAGCGAACAGAAAGGACCTATTTTCCTTCGCCACGCCTCGACCGAGGCATACGCAACAACAAAGCCATGGTTGCTCTGAATTCTGCCCTTGCTGCCAAAGCCATGGTGACGGAGGCGAATTTTTGCAAACATATAACCGTTTCGAAGCGAGAGTACTGTACTCTCCCGAACGCGTACAAATAAATGTTGATGATCTCTCGGCAGATGCAGCCGGGGGGGGGGGGGGGGGGGGGGGGCAAGCCAGTGTTCACCCTCACGCCGGTTCCAAACCCGGATAAACTTCTGCCAAAATTGTCATGCAAACGATCAAAACGAAATTCATCCCGGATCAGTCAAGGCCCGGGTTAACAATGACCGCCATCAGCGCTGTTAACCAACAGTGTGCTGGTGGAAATTGGATAACTGTTGGTCGAAGGAGAGGCGGGAGGCGTGTCCGTAGGCGGAGAGAGAAGAGGAAAGGCGTGAGTCTCGGACTGAAAGGAGGGACTTTGAATGTTGGAACTTCTTTTACTTTCGGCTGCTCCCTTCATGGGTCACCACAGCAAATCATCCGCCTCCATCTCACCCTGTCCTCTGCATCTTCTTTTCTGACTCCAACGACCTTCATGTCTTCCTTCACCACATCCATAAATCTCTTCTTTGGTCTTCCTCGAGGCCTTCTGCCTGGGAGTTCCAACCTTAGCATCCTACTGCCAATATACTCACTGTCCCTCCTCTGTACATGTCCAAACCATCTCAATCTAGCCTCTCTGACTTTGTCTCCAAAACATCTTACATGGGCTGTCCCTCTGATATACTCATTCCTGATCCTATCCATCCTCGTTACTCCCAGAGAGAACCTCAACATTTTCATCTCCACGACCTCCAGCTCTGCCTCCTGCCTTTTCCTCAGCGCCACTGTTTCTAAGCCATACAGCATCGCTGGCCTCACCACCGTCTTGTACACTTTTCCCTTCATTCTTGCTGACACTCTCCTATCGCACACCACACCGGACACTTTTCTCCAACCATTCCAGCCTGCCTGCACACGCTTCTTCACCTCTTTTCCACATTCTCCATTGCTCTGGATTGTTGAGCCTAAGTACTTAAAATCCTCCACCTTCGTTATCTCTGCTCCCTGTAACATCACCGTTCCTCCTGGGTCCTTCTCATTCACACACATGTATTCTGATTTTCTGAGGCTAACCTTCATTCCTCTCCTTTCCAGGGCATACCTCCACCTCTCTAGATTTTCCTGCACTTGTTCTCTGCTCTCACTACAGATCACGATGTCATCTGCAAACATCATAGTCCATGGAGATTCTTGTCTAACCTCGTCTGTCAGCCTGTCCATCACCATAGCAAACAAGAAGGGGCTCAGAGCTGACCCTTGATGCAGTCCCACCTCCACCCTGAACTCTTCTGTCACACCGACAGCACACCTCACCACTGTCTTACATCTCTCATACATGTCCTGCACCACTCTAACATACTTCTCTGCCACTCCAGACTTCCTCATGCAATACCACAGTTCCTCTCTCGGCACCCTGTCATATGCTTTTTCCAGATCCACAAAGGCACAATGGAGCTCACTCTGACCTTCTCTGTACTTCTCTATTAACATCCTCAAAGCAAACATTGCATCTGTGGTGCTCTTTCTTGGCATGAAACCAAACTGTTGTTCACAAATGCTGACCTCTGCCCTTAGTCTAGCTTCCACTATTCTTTCCCATAACTTCATCGTATGGCTCATCAACTTTATCCCTCTGGAGTTGCCGCAACTCTGCACATCTCCCTTGTTCTTAAAAATGGGCACCAGCACACTTCTCCTCCACTCCTCCGGCATCCGCTCACTCTCTAGGACCTTGTTGAATGTTCTTGTCAGAAAATCTACTGCTACCTCTCCTAGACACTTCCATACCTCCACAGGTATGTCATCAGGACCAACTGCCTTTCCATTCTTCATCCTCTTCAATGCCCTTCTCACTTCACCCTGACTGATCTTTGCTACATCCTGCTCCTCAATGGTCACCTCTTCTACTCTTTTTTCTCTCTCATTTTCCTCATTCATCAGCTCTTCAAAGTACTCTTTCCATCTTCCCAGCACACTTCTGTCATCAGTCAATACATTTCCCTCTCTGTCCTTTATCAATCTAACTTGCTGCACGTCCTTCCCATCTCTATTTCTCTGCTGTGCCAACCTGTGTAGATCATTTTCTCCCTCTTTACTGTCCAAACTATCAAACAAGTCATCATACGCACTCTGTTTGGCCTTAGCCACTACTACTTTCGCCTTACGCTGTGTCTCCCTGTACTCCTGTTTACTCTCTTCGGTCCTCTCAATGTCCCACTTTTTCTTAGCTAACCTCTTCCTTTGTACACACTCCTGCACTTCCTCATTTCACCACCAAGTCTCCTTATCTACTTTCCTTCCAGAGGACACACCAAGTACTCTCCTACCTGTGTCCCTGATCACATTTGCTGTGGTTGTCCAGTCATTTGGAAGCACTTCCTGGCCACCCAAAGCCTGTTTCAACTCCTCTTTGAAGATAACACGACACTCCTCCTTTTTCAACTTCCACTACTTTGTCTTCTGCTCTGCCTTTGCCTTCTTCACCTTCCTCACCATCAGCATCATCCTGCATACCACCATCCTATGCTGTTTGGCAACACTCTCACTCACTACTACTTTGCAGTCACTGACTTCCTTCAAATTACATCGCCTACACAAGATGTAGTCCACCTGTGTGCTCCTACCTCCGCTTTCATAAGTCACCCTATGCTCCTGTTTCTTCTGGAAGAAAGTATTCACCACAGCCATTTCCATCCTTTTTGCAAAATCTATCAACATCTGTCCTTCTGCGTTCCTGTCCTGGATACCAAACCTGCCCATCACTGTTCCCTCTGTTGCCTGCACCAACATGTCCATTGAAGTCTGCACCAATGACATGTTCTCTACCTTTTCTTTGCATAGTTCCAACATTACTTTGAATGTTGGAACTATAAAAGAAAAAGCGACAGCGCTGGCTGACATGATGCAGAGGAGGAAGGTGGACATACTGTGTGTTCAGGAGACCAGGTGGAAAGGTAGCAAGGCTAGAAGCTTAGGAGCAGAGTTTAAGCTGTTTAATCATGATGTGGATGGGAAGAGAAATGGAGTAGGAGTCATCTTGAAGGAGGCGTTTCTCAGGAATGTTCTAGAAGTGAAAAGAGTGTCAGACAGAGTGATGAGTCTCAAGTTAGAAATTGAAGGCGTGATGTTCAATGTTGTTAGTGCTTATACCGCACAGGCAGGATGTAAACTAGAAGAGAAGGAGATATTCTGGAATGAGTTAGATGCAGTGATGCAGAGTACCCCCAGAGGTGAAAGAGTGGTCATTGGGGCAGACTTCAATGGACATGTTGGTGCAAGCAACAGAGGGGATGAGAAAGTGATGGGCAGGTTTGGTATCCAGGACAGGAACACAGAAGGACAGATGTTGATCGATTTTGCAAAAAGGAGGGAAATGGCTGTGGTGAATACTTTCTTCCAGAAGAAACAGGAGCATAGGGTGACTTATGAAAGCAAAGGTAGGAGCACACAGGTTGACTACATCTTGTGTAGGTGATGTAATTTGAAGAAAGTCAGTGACTGCAAAGTAGTAGTGGGTGAGAGTGTTGCCAAACAACATAAGATGGTGGTATGCAGGATGACGCTAATGGTGACGAAGGTGAAGAAGGCAAAGGCAGAGCAGAAGACAAAGTGGTGGAAGCTGAAAAAGGAGGAGTGTTGTGCTGTCTTCAAGGAGGAGTTGAAACAGGCTTTGGGTAGTCAGGAAGTGCTTCCAGATGACTGGACAACCACAGCAAATGTGATCAGGGAGACAGGTAGGAGAGTACTTGGCGTGTCCTCTGGAAGGAAAGTAGATAAGGAGACTTGGTGGTGGAATGAGGAAGTGCAGGCGTGTGTACAAAAGAGGTTAGCTAAGAAGTGGGACATAAAGAGGACTGAAGAGAGTAAACAGAAGTACAGGGAGACACAGCGTCAGGTGAAGGTAGCGGTGTCAATGGCCAAACAGAGGGTGTATGACTTGTATGATAGGTTGGACAGTAAGAAGGGAGAAAATGATTTATACAGGTTGGCACAACAGAGAAAGAGAGATGGGAAAGACGTGTAGCAAGTGAGAGTGATAAAGGACACAGAGGGAAATGTATTGACTGATTACAGAAGTGTGCTGGGCAGATGGAAAGAGTACTTTGAAGAGCTGATGAATGAGGAAAATGAGAGACAAAAAAAAGAGTAGAAGGGGTGACCATTGAGGACCAGGAAGTAGCAAAGATCAGTACGGGTGAAGTGAGGAGGGCATTGAAGAGGATGAAGAGTGGAAAGGCAGTTGCTCTTGATGACATATGGGAGAGAATAGTGGAAGCTAGACTCAGGGCAGAGGTCAGCATTTGTGAACAACAGTTTGGTTTCATGCCAAGAAAGAGCACCACAAATGCAGTGTTTGCCTTGAGGATGTTAATAGAGAAGTACTGAGAAGGTCAGAAGGAGTTGCATTGTGCCTTTGTGGATCTGGAGAAAGCATCTGACAGGTTGCCGAGAGAGGACCTGTGGTATTGCATGAGAAAGTCCGGAGTGGCAGAGAAGTATGTTCGAGTAGTGCAGGACATGTATGAGAGATGTAAAACAGGGGTGAGGTGTGCTGTCGGTGTGACAGAAGAGATCAAGGTAGAGGTGGGACTGCATCAAGGGTCAGCTCTGAGCCCCTTCTTGTTTGCTATGGTGATGGACAGGCTGACAGACGAGGTTAGACAAGAATCTCCATGGACTTTGATGTTTGCAGATGACATTGTGATCTGTAATGAGAGCAGAGAACTAGTACAGGAAAATCTAGAGAGGTGGAGGTATGCCCTGGAAAGGAGAGGAATGAAGGTTAGCCTCAGTAAGACAGAATACATGTGTGTGTGAATGAGAAGGATCCAAGAGGAACGGTGAGGTTACAAGGGGCAGAGATAACGAAGGTGGAGGATTTTAAGTACTTAGGGTCAACAATCCAGAGCAATGGAGAGTTTGGAAAAGAGGTGAAGAAGCGTGTGCAGGCAAGTTGTAATGGATGTGTGATAGGAGAGTATCGGCAAGAATGAAGGTTAAAAAGTGTACAAGACGGTGATGAGGACAGCGATGTTGCATGGTATAGAAACAGTGGCCCTGGGGAAAAGACAGGAGGTAGAGCTGGAGATAGCACAGATGAAAATGTTGAGGTTCTCTTTGGGAGTAACGAGGATGGATAGGATCAGGAATGAGTACATCAGAGGGACAGCACATGTGAGATGTTTTGGAGACAAAGTCAGAGAGGATGGATTGAGATGGTTTGAAGATGTACAGAGGAGGGATAGTGAATATATTGGTAGGGATGCTAAGGTTGGAACTACCAGGCAGAAGGCCCAGAGGAAGATCAAAAAGATTTATGGATGTGGTGAAGGAGGACATGAAGGTAGTTGGAGTAAGAGTAGAAGATGCAGAAGATAGGGTGAGATGGAGGCAGATGATTTGCTGTTGCGACCCCTGAAGGGAAAAGCCGAAAGGAAAAGATCTCTCAGCAGGATTAAAAAAAAAAAAAAGTTATTAAACAAAACAATGGTCAAACCATTTTGTAAAATAAATTTAATGTATTTCCTTGATCAATACCTCTTTTCTACACCAGTCAAATAATAATGAATCAATAAAAAATACTTTTAAAGAATTATTTTTAATGACACCTGATTTAATATTAATATTAAGACATTTGGTTTTAATAATAAAAATGACATTGTTTTTCATAATATTATTTTATCTTAAAATATAATTCAAAATGTCTGCATTTTTTTTTATTGGTCATTGGCTTTTGGATGACTATTCTTCAGTTTGTGATCAGTGAGGGTGTAGGCTGGTCTGACTGGGTGGGGGGGAGGGGGTGTCTCATCTCATCTCATCTCAGTTGACCGGAACTCGAGTCCCAGGGGCTTTTGGCCTAAGCCTTAAAGAGGAAATGAAACGTCGGCTAAATAAATTGGCGGTAGCTTAAGTATAGTTTATTGAAGCGGTTGTAGCTTAAATTTTATATCATAAATAAACCCTTGCGCACACAGTGATTTTGTTTTATGTGCTTGTCGTATAAGTTATTGACCCGAAAGCCGCCATTGCTAAGTGCCCGCCTACACAAAGTTACCGTGACGTCACTGGGATGGTACAAAGTATCACATGAAATATACTGCATGCATATCACAGCATATTATAGGATATAAACAACATGGACTCTCAGGCCAACAACACGTTTTTTTCAGCAGAGGACAATTCATCTATTGCTCTCAGAAGATGAATCAAATATTATAGTTCAACCAAAAACATTCTCAAATATATATCAAACTACATCTACAAGTACACTTGCTAAATACATTTACAAATTTAGCTAAAGTTATTTACAGTTATTAGGCTTACAGTTATAATTACAGTTACTAGGATTACAATTATAATGACAGTTATTAGGCTCAACAATCCAGAGCAATGGAGAGTGTGGAAAAGAGGTGAAGAAGCGTGTGCAGGCAGGCTGGAATGGTTGGAGAAAAGTGTCCGGTGTGATGTGCGATAGGAGAGTGTCAGCAAGAATGAAGGGAAAGTGTACAAAACGGTGGTGAGGCCAGCGATGTTGTATGGCTTAGAAACAGTGGCGCTGAAGAAAAGGCAGGAGGCAGAGCTGGAGGTAGCGGAGATGAAAATGTTGAGGTTCTCTCTGGGAGTAACAAGGATGGATAGGATCAGAAATGAGTATATCAGAGAGACAGCCCATGTAAGATGTTTTGGAGACAAAGTCAGAGAGGCTAGATTGAGATGGTTTGGACATGTGCAGAGGAGGGATAGTGAGTATATTGGCAGTAGGATGCTGAGGTTGGAACTACCAGGCAGAAGGCCTCGAGGAAGACCAAAGAAGAGATTTATGGATGTGGTGAAGGAAGACATGAAGGTCGTTGGAGTCAGAAAAGAAGATGCGGAGGACAGGGTGAGGTGGAGGCGGATGATTTGCTGTGGCGACCCCTGAAGGGAGCAGCCGAAAGGAAAAGAAGAAGAAGAAGAATTTAAGTCAGGTGTGTGCCCAAGACTTCTACTCCAACTACCTTCATCACGTCCATGAATCTTCTCTTTGGCCTTCCTCTCGGCCTTCTGCCTGGTAGTTCCAACCTAAGCATCCTACTACCAATATACTCACTATCCCTCCTCTGTACATGTCCAAACCATCTCAATCTAGTCTCTCTGACTTTGTCTCCAAAATCTCTTACATGTGCTGTCCCTCTGATGTACTCATTTCTGATCCTATCCATTATCGTTACTTCCAAGGAGAACCTCAACATTTTCATCTCTGCTACCTCCAGCTCCGCCTCCTGTCTTTTCCTCAGTGCCACTGTTTCTAAACCATACAACATCGCTGGCCTCCTCACCGTCTTGTACACTTTTCCTTTCATTCCTGCTTCCACTATTCTTTCCCATAACTTCATTGTATGGCTCATCAACTTTATCCCTCTGTAGTTGCCACAACTCTGCATGTCTTCCTTGTTCTTAAAAATGGGCACCAGCACACTTCTCCTCCATTCCTCTGGCATCTGCTCACTCTCTAAGACCTTGTTGACTGTTCTTGTCAGAAAATCTACTGCTCCCTCTCCAAGACACTTCCATACCTCCACCGGTATGTAATCAGCATCAACTGCCTTTCCACGCTTCATCCTCTTCAATGCCTTCCTCACTTCACTCTTACTAATCTTTGCTACTTCCTGGTCCTCAACGGTCACCTGTTCTACTCTTTTTTTCTCTCTTCTTCTCCTCATTCATGAGCTCTTCAAAGTACTCTTTCCATCTTCCCATTTCCTTCTCTATCCTTAATCACCATAACCTGCTGCATGTCCTTCCCATCTCTATTTATCTGATCTGCAAACCTGTATAAATCATTTTCTCCATCCTTACTGTCCAACCTAGCATACAAGTCATGATACGCCCTCTGTTTGGTCTTTGACACCGCTACCTTCGCCTTACGCTGTGCATCCTTGTACTCCTGTTTACTCTCTTCGGTCCTCTCAATGTCCCACTTCTTCTTAGCTAACCTCTTCCTTTGTAAGTATTCTGAATCATTGTAAATTACTATAGAATTAAAATGTTTTTCAATTATTATTCTAATACAGTACCTAAGTTAATGTTTAGAATGTTTGTGTGTGAGATTTTATGTATCTAAGTTTATCCTTTTGGCATCCAATTTATTACACTTCATGTTCTTCTATGTTCTTTTTGTTATGGTCTGTGTTTTTGGGGGACTTTGATTTTGTCGGCTCTCTTCTCTAATTCTGTTTTCTCCACAGCGGTGCAGGCTCCGGCTGAGGGGGGTTGCTGACCTGCTTGGGCTGGTTGCAGCAGCACACACCTGAATTCACTCCTCTCATCTACTCTTCTAAAGACAAGTCGCACACTCACCTCTGTGCCAGCAAATTGTCTCACATCATGTCCCTGCTTCCCTGTGTTTTCTCTGGCTCCTGGTCTATTGGCTAGGAAGGAGCTGAACCACCATAATACAGTACTGTCCCCATAATGCTTTTCGTGTGCCTTTGACCCATTGTTCGACACACGCGTGAAGGATATTTGTATTGTTGGTTTGTGAGTTTCGTGAGTTTTTTTGAGTGTGCTCATTGCAGCGTTATTTTTTGTTATTAATCATGAGCCCCAAGAAAGTGATTCCTGGTGAGACTGAAAAGAAGAAGTGGGCTCTGTTATCAATAAAAGTAAAACAGAAGATGATAAAAAAAAATGAAAGTGGGATGCGGTTGAGTGAAATCGCAAAGGAGTATGGCTGAAACCCCTCTACAATCGGGACAATATTGAAGCAGAAGGAGGCCTTAAAAGTGGAAATACAGTGACAGAGGCAATTATTTCGGAAAAAACCACTGGCATATTTAAGGACCTCGTGAAGGAGGGTGGGGTGAGGATTCTTCGGACCAGCAACCCCCGGACTTTAAAGCGCTGCATAGGTAGTTTGAGAGATTTACAAAAGGTAAATAATTTTCTTATACTTTTAACACATATTTTATACATATTTCATACAAGCTTGGTGTACTTTTATAATTTTTAAAGGGTTTATGGGGTAGTATTGGGAGCCTTAGAATGAATCACGTGTTGTACATGTAAAATGCTGTTCAACTTACAAAAATGCAGGTTACGAAAAAGGCGCTGGAACAGATTAATTTTGTAAAGTGAAGTACCACTGCGTGTGTGTATGTATGTGTATACATATATATATCGGGGGGTTTGGGGTGTCAGGGGGAGGTAGTACCTTCTCAGGGCAGCCCCTGGTCCTGTCACTGGTCCTCACTTGGCACTCAGCTTTCATCTGTGGCTCCTTGAAGCTGTCACATGCAACAGCGGCCACCCCCCAGACAACGGCTTTGGCGAGTCGGCTGAACCAGGTGAAGGTAGCTGATGGGTCTGAAACCCTCAGTGAGTTAGGTTTGGGCTGTGCCAGCCCTACTGCATGTGAAGACTGACTCCCAGCAGAACAATTGGAAGAGATCATCACCTGAGATCCAACGGTTGTGAAGGCGGTGGCAGCAAGTGTTGTGGAACGCCTAGAACTAGACATGACACCGATAGAAGTTCCGGTCATCCACTGCAGCCTGGCAGTCTCCCATTGTAACGGTTCCCCATGCCACTGGGTCAAGACTCCCCAGGCCGAGAGAGTGGGATTGCCCCTGTGCAACGGTCTTCTCACTATAAAGCCTTCATGCACAGGTTTGTTTTGCATCTCATCAACTTATTACTGACCTGTCAGCATACACCCCTCAAGTCCTGCAGTGATGGCGTGTGGCAGAGCAACAGGTGGAGATGAACACTGGTGGTTGTAGTCACAAACCTGCACGTAGGTAGTCCATGGGTAAGTGGTCGCTCTGTTTCTGAATCTAAGGGCAACAGGACAGTTCGGCAGCACCTGTGGACAGCTGGGCAGCCTCTTTAGGACAGCATTGCCCACCTTCACATGAGGGAGGGGGCTAGAAAAGGTGCCCCAGACAAATGCTTGCCCTTCTAGTGTCTGGTCAGCTTACCGCAGCTGACAGACTCATCCTCATAGCGGTCGAACAATGCAAAAGAAGAAAAAACTCCAGAGGCTCATTCTGGGAGCCTAGAATGTCTGAACGCTTCTGGACTGAGCTGGCACACTAAGGCCAGAGAGAAGAATGACGCTTGTTGCAAAGGAGCTCCAGCACTACCAGATAGACATTGCTACACTCAGCGAAACATGTCTTGCCGATGAAGGATACCTGAGAGAAGAAGGAGGTGGATACACCTTCTTCTGGAAAGGAAAGTTGCAAGCTGAAGACAGGATACATGGTGTTTGGTTTGCCATTAGAACAACACTGCTGAAGGACATACCAGCCCTGCCAGTAGGAATCAGCAAAGGTCTCTTGACATTGCGCATTCCTCTCAGCAAGGCCAGACACCTCACAGTCATCAGTGCATATGCTCCTATGCTCACCTGTCCAGATGAAGACAAAGAGCAGTTCTACGAACACTTTGACGAGGTCATCAGGTCAACTTCACAGAGTGACAAACTTGCTGTGCTAGGCGATTTCAATAACATAACATAACATAACATAACATAACATAAGTGGTGAGAACAGGCCATTCAGCCCAACTAAGCTCACCATTGTCCTATTCTAAAGTGACTCTAACCTTAAAGATGCACCACTAGAATAGGAAGAGAACACAGCAGCTGGAAAGGCGTTCTGGGCAGACAGTGCAGGCAAAATCATTGAAAACGGCTTGTTCCTCCTTAGCAAGTGTGCAGAACACAGCCTTTGTATCACCAACACCTTGTTCAGGATGGCAGACAAGTATAAAACCACCTGGATGCACCCATGGTCTAAACACTGGCACACGATAGACTTTGTTATTATAGGCCGACTTGACATCAGAGATGTCCAAGTGACCCGTACCATGAGAGGTGCTGAATGCTGGACTGATCACAGGCTGGTCAGGGCTGTAATGTCACTGTACATCACTCTGCCTTACAGAAACCAACCCAAGACTGTCAGGGCCTCCTACAACATTACCAGGCTGAACAACCCAATCCATCTGGCAAAGTTCCAAGAAGCACTTGACGGAAAATTCAAAGATGGTCTGACCTCCAAAAGCAGGTTCGAAAACTTTTCCTCTTTCAAGGATACCTTTGCTGAGACTGCAAAAGAAGTGCTTGGAGTTAAAACTAGACTGCATAAAGACTGGTTCGACGAAAACAATGACAAGGTCAGAGAAGCCAGCCACGCTAAAAACAAGGCCTACATCGAGTGGCAGAATGACCCATCCGCTGTCTCTAAGCGTGAAATATTTAAAACTCTGCTGGCAAAGGTCCAGTCTGACCTTCGAATGATGCAGGGCCAGTGGTGGCAGGATAAAGCCGCTGAAGTCCAGCACTATGCAGATACCCACAACTCCAACAAATTCTTCGGCGCTCTGAAGTCAGTTTCTGGCCCCTCCACATCATACCATTGTTGTCCTCGGATGGTACTGACCTCATCAAAGATCAAGAGGGCTTGAGCAGGCGCTGGCAAGAGCACTTCAGTAACCTGCTTAACCGACCTTCATCAGTTGACCCAGATGCACTGAACCAGGTTCCCCAGCAGCTAGTGCAAGACTCGCTCGCAGAACCCCTGACAATACATGAAATCAAAAGGGCAATCCATCAGGCAAATTCAGGCAGAGCGTCAGGAAAAGATGGCATTCCTGCCGAGATCTACAAAGCAGCAGGTCCCAACACCCTCGAAGCCTTTCATGATGTCCTGCTGAGTATCTGGGAAGAGGAGGTGAGGCCTGATGACTTCCGTGATGCCCTGATTGTCTCCCTCTACAAGAACAAGAACTACAGGGGCATCTCCCTCCTCTCTGTTGCAGGGAAGATCTTTGCCAGAGTCATGCTCAACGGACTTATCACAGTATCAGAGCAAAACCTCCCAGAAGCACACTGTGGCTTCAGGCCTGGCGGAAGTACTGTTGATATGGTCTTTGCCATGAGACAACTCCAGGAAAAGTGCATTGAACAAAACATACTCCTATTCTCTGTCTTCATAGATCTGACCAAGGCATTTAATACAATCAATAGAGAGGCCCTCTTTACAGTCCTAGAATGTATCGGAGGTCCGCCAAAGTTTGTATCAATGATCAGGCTTTTCCACGATGGCATGACTGGCCAGGTCCTCTCCAGCGGGAATGTGTCGGAAGCCTTTACAATCAGCAACAGTCTGAAGCAGGGCTGTGTCCAAGCTCCAGTCCTGTTTAACGTGTTATGCACCTGCATGTTGTCCCATGCCGTGCGATACCTGGAGAAAGGGGTCTATATTCTCTACCGTTTGGATGGCTCCCTATTCGACCTGCGTTGTCTCACTGCCAAGACAAAGAGCCTGCAAACTCTCCTTCAAGAAGTCCTCTTTGCTGAAGACTGCGCCTTTGTGGCCCACACAGAATTCAACCTGCAGATGATGCTGGACCGCTTCTCTGAGGCCTCCAAACTCTTTGGCCTGACCATCAGTCTCAGCAAGACGGAGGTGCTTCACCAACCTGCACCAAACACTCACCCTCCCGCACTCAGTATTGTCATCAACGACACACCACTCGCCAATGTTGAACATTTCAAGTACCTGGGAAGCACCATTTCCTGTGATGGCTCCCTGGAAAAAGAAATCACTTTCGAGGTGGCAAGGCTAGCGAGGCGCTGGGCAGACTCCGCACCCGAGTGCTCAATGAACACAGGATATGGCTATCAACAAAACTGAAGGTCTACAATGCTGTGGTACTCCCATCCCGACTCTACAATTGTGAAACATGGACACTGTATCACAGACATGTCAAAAAGCACACCTCACCACTGTCTTACATCTCTCATACATGTCCTGCACCACTCTAACATATTTCTCTGCCACTCCAGACTTCCTCATACAATACCACAGTTCCTCTCTCAGCACCCTGTCATATGCTTTCTCCAAATCCACAAAGGCACAATGCAGCTCCGTCTGACCTTCTCTGTACTTCACTATTAACATTCTCAAGGCAAACACTTCATCTGTGGTGCTCTTTCTTGGCATGAAACCAAACTGTTGTTCACAAATGCTGACCTCTGCCCTTAGTCTAGCTTCCACTATTCTTTTGCATAACTTCATCGTATGGCTCATCAACTTTATCCCTCTGTAGTTTCCACAACTCTGCATGTCTCCCTTGTTCTTAAAAAAGGGCACCATCACACTTCTCCATTCCTCTGGCATCCTCTCACTCTCTAAGACCTTGTTGAATGTTCTTGTCAGAAAATCTACTGCTACCTCTCCTAGACACTTCCATACCTTCACCAGTATGTCATCAGGACCAACTGCCTTTCCATTCTTCATCCTCTTCAATGCCCCCCTCACTTTACCCTTACTAATCTTTGCTACTTCCTGGTCCTCAACGGTCACCTGTTCTACTCTTTTTTCTCTCTCATTTTCCTTATTCATCAGCTCTTCAAAGTACTATTTCCATCTTCCCAGCACACTTCTGTCATCAGTCAATACATTTCCCTCTCTGTCCTTAATCACTCTGACTTGCTGTACATCCTTCCCATCTCTATTTGTCTGCTGTGCCAACCTGTATAAATCATTTTCTCCCTCTTTACTTTCCAACCGAGCATAGAAGTCATGTTACGCCCTCTGTTTGGCCTTTGATACCACTACCTTTGCCTTATGCATTGTCTCCCTGCACTCCTGTTTACTCTCTTCGGTCCTCTCAATGTCCCACTTCTTAGCTAACCTCTTCCTTTGTACACAGTCCTGCACTTCCTCATTCCACAATCAAGTCTCCTTATCTACTCTCCTTCCAGATGACACACCAAGCACTCTCCTACCTGTGTCCCTGATCACATTTGCTGTAGTTGCTAAGTCATCTGGAAGCACTTCCTGGCCACCCAAAGCCTGTTTCAACTACTCCTTGAAGACATGACAGTCTTCCTTTTCCTCCTTCACCTTCCTCACCATCAGCATCATCCTGCACACCACCATCCTACGCTGTTTGGCAACACTCACCCGGTACGACTTTGCAGTCACTGACTAGCTTCAAATTACATCGCCTACACAAGATGTAGTCTACTTGTGTGCTCCTACCTCAGCTTTTATAAGTTACCCTATGCTCCTGTCTCTTCTGGAAGAAAGTATTTACCACAGCTATTTCCATCCTTTTTGCAAAATCTATCAACATCTGTCCTTCTGCATTCCTATCCTGTATACCAAACCTGCCCATCACTTCCTCATCCCCTCTGTTTCCTGCACCAACATGTCCATTGAAGTCTGCACCAATGACCACTCTTTCACATCTGGGGGTACTCTGCATCACTTCATCTAACTCACTCCAGAATCTCTCCTTCTCTTCTAGCTCACATCCTGCCAGTGGGGCATAAGCACTAACAACATTGAACATCACGCCTTCAATTTCTAACTTGAGACTCATCACTTTGTCTGACACTCTTTTCACTTCTAGAACATTCTTGACAAACTCCTCATTCAAGATGACTCCTACTCCATTTCTCTTCCCATCCACACCATGAAAAAACAGCTTAAACTCTGCTCCTAAGCTTCTAGCCTTGCTACCTTTCCACCTGGTCTCCTGAACACACAGTATGTCCACCTTCCTCCTCGGCATCATGTCAGCCAGCTCCCTTCCTTTTCCTGCCATAGTTCCAACATTCAAAGTCCCTACTTTCAGTCCTAGACTCATGCCTTTCCTTTTCTCTCTCTGTCTACGGACACGCCTCCCGCCTCTCCTTCTTCGACGTCTTCGTCCAACAGTAGTCCAATTTCCACCAGCACCCTGTTGGTTGACAGCACTGATGGCGGTCGTTGTTAACCCGGGCATCGACTGATCCCGTATGACATTCTTTGTAGTGACTCGCATATTTTATTTGCCATTTGTTTTATGTCAGATGCCCTTCCTGACGCAACCCTCTGCATTTATCCAGATTTGGGACCAGCGTGAGGGAGAGACACTGGTTTGTGCCCCCCTCATGGCTGCCTCACGGCCCCCCTCCTCATGGCAGCAACCAAGAAGATATATATATATATATATATATATATATATATATATATATATATATATATATATATATATATATATATATATATATAATCTGCAAAGCCATCAGCGTCTTTCTAATTAGGAGTTGGCGTTCCCTGAGGTAGTTCGTTCACACTAACGTTCTGGTAACTCCTTCAGCGGAAGTGCAACCCAGTCGTATCGGCACTTGCCTTTACATTGTATCCTTCTGGTGGTGCCGAGAGGGGGGACGTGCTGCTTGGGTAACAGCCTGTTCTCCATTTCTCCCTACCCCGGCTCTGCGCACTGGACAGTATCACCAGCCGGGATACCAACCAGAGCGCAGCCATAGTCCTTCGGGACTGACTGATGGAAGCCTACGAATATATTTGTGGCACTAATTTTCCAATGCCATGACAAAGTGTGACACTGTTTTAAAATTTTCTGGAAAAGGTAAAAAGACAGTCTTCCTAACATGGAAAGCATTTCCTGAGTTAACCAAAGTGTTTTACATTCTCTCAGCTCCTGAAAGTCAAATCTTAAAACAACTGGATTTATTCATCGAGCTTATAAACAGCATCACAGGTTTCTTCAAGAATAGAGCTAAGAAGTGGGAAGGAGACCGAAGAGAAGAAACAGGAGTACAGGGAGACACCGCGTAAGGTGAAGGTAGCGGTGTCACAGGCCAAACAGAGGGCGTGTGATGACTTGTACGCTTGATTGGACAGTAAGGAGGGAGAAAATGATTTGTACAAGGTGGCACAGCAGAGAAATGGAGATGGGAAGGATGTGCAACAAGTTAGCGTGATAAAGGACAGAGAGGAAAATGTATTGACTGATGACACAAGTGTGCTGGAAAGATAGAAAGAGTACTTTGAAGAGCTGATGAATGAGGAAAATGAGAGGAAAAAAGAGTAGAAGAGGTGACTGTTGAGGACCAGGAAGTAGCAAAGATTAGTAAGGGTGAAGTGAGGAGGGCATTGAAGAGGATGGAAAGTAGAAAGGCAGTTGGTTCTGATGACATACCTGTGGAGCTATGAAAGTGTCTCAGTGAGGTAGCAGTAGATTTTCTGACAAGAACATTCAACATGATCTTAGAGAGTGAGTAGATGTCGGAGGAATGGAGAAAAAATGTGCTGGTGCCCATTTTTAAGAACAAGGGAGATGTGCAGAGTTGTGGAAACTACAGAGGAAAAAAAATTGATGAGCCATCCGATGAAGTTATGGGAAAGACTAAGGGCAGAGGTCAGCATTTGTGAACAACAGTTTGGTTTCATACCAAGAAAGAGCACCACAGCTGTAGCACAGATGCAGTGTTTGCTTTGAGAATGTTAATAGAAAAGTACGGAGAGTGCCTTTGTGGATCTGGCAAAAGCATCTGACAGGGTGTCGAGAGAGGAACTGTGGTATTGCATAAGGAAGTCTGGAGTGGCAGAGAAGTATGTGAGAATGGTGCAGGACATGTATGAGAGATGTAAGACAGCGGTGAGGTGTGCTCTTGGTGTGACCGAATAATTCAAGGTGGAGGTGGGACTGCATCAAGGATCAGCGCTGAGCCCCTTTTGCTATGTTGATGGACGGGCTGACAGATGAGGTTAGACAAGAACCTCCATGGACTATGATGTTTGCAGATGACATTGTGATCTGTAGTGAGAGCAGAGAACAAGTGCAGGAAAACCTAGAGAGGTGGAGGTATGCCCTGGAAAGGAGAGGAATGAAGGTCAGTCTCAGTAAGACAGAATACATGTGTATGAATGACAAGGACCCAAGAGGAACGGTGAGGTTACAGGGAGCAGAGATAAGAAAGGTGGAGGATTTTAAGTACTTAGGCTCAACAATCCAGAGCAACGGAGAGTGTGGAAAAGAGGTGAAGAAGCGTGTGCAGGTAGGTTGGAATGGATGGAGAAAAGTGTCCTCTGTGATGTGTGATAGGAAAGTATCAGCAAGAACGAAAGGAAAAGTGTACAAGACGGTGATGAGGCCAGCGATGTTGTATGGTTTAGAAACAGGGGCACTGAGGAAAAGACAGGAGGCAGAGCTGGAGGTAGCAGAGATGAATATGTTGAGGTTCTCTTTGGGAGTAACGAGGATGGATAGGATCAGGAATGAGTACATCAGAGGGACAGCACATGTTAGAGGTATTGGAGACAAAGTCAGAGAGGCTAGATTGAGATGGTTTGGACATGTACAGAGGAGAGATCGTGAATATATTGGTCGGAGGATGCTGATGCTAACAAACTCAATGTCATAGATGCCTACCAGTACGGATTCTCTGTGTTTTGTATGGAAAATTTATGTAAATATGGTGTTACATTACAGGGTGTGATTTTGTACGGAAAAATAAAAAAGAGGACAATGAAGAGATTAGTGACGGGACAAGTTAAGAAGAGATCAAAAGTATTTCTTCCACGAAATTCATTAGAATGGCCGTGCTTCACAGCCAGCAAGCTAGGAAGTGAATTTGTACATTGAAAACTTTGTGTAACCGACCTGAATATCGCCCATGGAGGTCACAATAAATGTTGGGGGCACATCAATTCGAACAAACATTCTGAACACGCAGCAATGGCCAGTCATTCAGAAACCAGTGGAATCAAACATTTCTATCAAAAAATAAATGGACGAAAAGGCATTGAACCTGCTGATAAGTGCCACAGACAAAATTACATCGACTGTGAAAAAAGCTTTCAAAGATTCAGATATTGCTAAAGGGTTTCAATACTCGCGTTCGAAAGCGACGGTTATAATAATGGACATGGCTTCAGAAACAAGTGAAAAATTAGTTAAACTTATGTAAAGGTCACCATTTACCATATTGATGGATGGCAGCAACGATAACGAAAAGCTGTCTTCCCTTGTCGTGAGGACTGTCGATCCAGAGTCATGTCTTTCCTATTGAGTTCCTCTTTTTGCAAGTGAGTCATTTGATGGTGTTGCCATCCCCCCTCTAGATTTTAAGTATGATATAAAATAAATATGTCAATAATATTGCTTACAAATACATTTGTTTTTAATCCATGTTTGTGGAAGAAGTGTTACTGAAAATACTTTATAAAAAATACTTTCAAAAAGTCGTGAAGAATACTGAAAATCTATATCTGAGGTAGGCATCGCTGCAATGTGCCCAAAGTCTGCACTCAAGGAGCACATCAAGAGAGCAGCCTATCAAGTCGATCATGTTTGAGGAGAAGCTTCTTGGACACAAAGTTGACATTTAATAGTGTTACATGATACAAAAGGAAACATGTTAATTTTTTAAACACCAACTTAAATCTTGGATCAGTTTATTTAATCCTGGACATAAACTGTACTAGATGCAGCTTGCTGTCTTTTCACCCAACATCAGGAATGTTTTCATTAAGTCCATATTGACTTTCAATATGTTGATCATTATGTTCTCGAGATCATCTTTCTGTATCGTGTTCACACAACTAACATCCAACACTAAAGAGTGTAACAAGCACTTTACCCAGGAAGTGGCTGAAAACTATTAGCAGTGCTAGTTAATGAGTCTTTAAATATGTTTTACCTTGAAATGTCTTCCCAAGATACATCCAAATTTTCACCAGCAATTGTCTTCTCAGTTTCTGTTCAATCAGGAATTGGTGACATGAAAGATTTTTACAGATTTCTTCTGTTTATTCCACTTGGAATCCAGCACACAGCAGTACAACACTGTCTGTTTCAACTACATTTGCACTGTACCTGCCTGAGGCTGGTTCCTGTTTTAATAGCATAAACAAAATCTATGGAAATGAGAAACTGTGTTTCTCCACAAAAGGTACAGAGATATTAAATCACTTTCATTTGTGTAATCAAAGGGTTTGTGGTAAAAGTATGATGTGGATACCACAGAGGTGTGTTAGAATGATCCTTTCTGATCGATTGTGGATCTACAACAGAAACTGATTATGAAAGTCCTACATAAATAAAACATGTAAGCAAAACTGGCAAAATGAGTATTACGGACAGAAAATTCGAAACATTTCTGAAATATCTTGGAAACATACAAAGTTACGAGCAGTTGAAGTTTGTTGAACTATGCCAATCATTCTGAAGAAAACAATTCCAACTTTTAAGTCAAAGGCATTTATTCATTTGAAAAAATATCCCACATTAAAAAAATAATTATTTTACATTACAGTATTTGGAAGATGCTCTTATCCAGAGCAACTTACAATGATCTTTTGTTAAATACAACTGAGAAATTGAAGGTTAAGGACCTTGCTACATGGCCCGGAATTGAACCACTGACCCTCAGCTCAGTAACCAATTGCCTTAACCACTAAGCCACCCCTGCTCCCTTTACAGCAAATCATGGGTGCCACAATTATTAGCACCCCTGATGTTAATACTTGAAACCCTTTTGCCAACAAAACGACACCTAATCTTTTCCTGTGATGTTTCACAGGATGGGAAAATACATTAAGGGAAAATGTTCTTAATCTTCATGCTGTGAAGTTACAGGTTTATATACTTTTGTAACAATCAGGTGCAATTTGTACTGTGAATGTTGCTTCTGTATTCTAAGAGGCCATTGTCTTATCTGACCTTGCCCTGGGGAAGTTGTATCTCGGATTTTGATATAGTCCAACTGCTCCTAGATACTCTAGACTTGTTTTTTTTTTTTTTTTTTTTTGTAGAAAAGTACTGATGACCACCACAAGCCCCCTAGACTAACCAGCTTCAATTAGTTCCTCACCTAGGACGGGGAACCAATTTAGAGCTGTATATATGTGTACTCCACCATTGTGTGTTGGTGATTCCTGAATAAAGACTGTTGTTTTTTTACATGGACTGCTGTCTTTGTTTTACTACTTGCTCCAGAACTGTTCTGGGTGATACACACGAATCAATCCTTGAGGAGTATTCGTGTGGGCCAATTCAGTCACCTAACAGTTTTGGGGGCTCATTCAGGATACTCCTGATCAGCCAAGGGATTTAATAACTTCTTTCCTTCTTGGTTAGTAGTGTTAAGTGAATCCGGTATACCCGTGTATGTTTCCACGGGACAGTAGTCAAGTGTACCCATGTGTGTTTCCATGTACCCATGTGTGTTTCCACTGGACAGTAGTATTAACTGAATCCGGTATACCCGTGTGTGTTTTCACGGGACTAAATTTCAACATCCTCACGTGTGTTTCCATGAGACAAAACTTTGATATCCTCACGTGTGTTTCCGTGAGAGGATTATAGATTGTGTATGCTGATTAATCAAATACTACCTCGGGATGTTCGTTCCTGTGTCATCATGGGGAATACTAACCCCTGAAAACCTGATCCTGAAGAAACACCAAGGGATTGGATGAATTATTGCAATTTGATGTTCTTCATAACACCATGGTTAAATAATCTGGCCAGTTGGACTATATTTCAACCACAATTCCTGGCCTATGCACGTGGAGGAACTTTTAAACCTGACTTTCTTGCATCTGCATAAAGGCAAATTTATGAAGGTAACAGAGACCCTTATTAGAATGATGATTATATGTCAGAGTCATATTTGAAGTGGATTGAAATGGAATGCCCATTTGGGACAAATATCAAAATGTTAAGGAGACTAATATTCAAAAATTCAAAAATTACCCTTACACCACCACCCTATACCGTTCCAGCAACACTGCCTGAGGCGTCGGCACCAAAACCCCAACCTGAACCTATGAGTACTCCCTTGTATCCAACTTTAGATGTCTTGTATTGTCCTTCTGTAGTTGAATCCACCTCTTCCTCACCCCCACATGATGGTGGGACAAAAGTTAAAATACAACCGCCCTCTTCTCCAAACTCTCCTTCTTCATCTCCTAACGTCCCCTGTATAGACATGGATAATCTGAACCTGGACAATGTTGATCCGGACGCTGGTTCCTCACTCAACCACAAAACTTAACACAAGCGTTGGGGAATGCAGCGTGCGCCTGGTCCATTGAGACTAAGGGGCTGGTTGTAAAACCCCCGTCACTTTCTGACCTGAAAGATATCATTCAAATGCTGCCTTTGCCTAACAAACCCATACATTTTGTAGATATATTGATTAAATCTTCATGTCACTGTCTTACATCTCTCATACATGTCCTGCACCACTCTAACATACTTCTCTGCCACTCCAGACTTCCTCACGCAATACCACAGTTCCTCTCTCGGCACCCTGTCATATGCTTTCTCCAGATCCACAAAGGCACAATGCAGCTCCCTCTGACCTTCTCCATACTTCTCTATTAACATCCTCAAAGCAAACACTTCATCTATGGTGCTCTTTCTTAGCATGAAACCAAACTGTTATTCACAAATGCTGACCTCTGCCCTTAGTCTAGCTTCCACTATTCTTTCCCATAACATCATCGAATGGCTCATCAACTTTATCCCTCTGTAGTTGCCACAACACTGCACATCTCGCTTGTTCTTAAAAGTGGGCACCATCACACTTCTCCTCCATTCCTCTGGCATCTGCTCACTCTCTAAGACCTTGTTGAATGTTCTTGTCAGAAAATCTACTGCTACCTCTCCTAGACACTTCCATACCTCCACCAGTATGTCATCAGGACCAACTGCCTTTCCATTCTTCATCCTCTTCAATGCCCTCCGCACTTCGCCCTTATTAATCTTTGATACTTCCTGGTACTCAACGGTCACCTCTTCTACTCTTTTTTCCTCTCTCATTTTCCTCATTCATCAGCTCTTCAATGTACTCTTTCCATCTTCCCAGCACACTTGTGTCATCAGTCAATACATTTCCCTCTGTGTCCTTAATCACGCTAACTTGCTGCACGTCCTTCCCATCTCTATTTCTCTGCTGTACCACCCTGTATAAATCATTTTCTCTCTCCTTACTGTCCAGCCTAGCATACAAGTCATCATACGCCCTGTTTGGCCTTTGACACCGCTACCTTCACCTTACGCTGTGTCTCCCAGTACTCCTGTTTACTCTTTTCATTCCACTCAATGTCCCACTTCTTCTTAGCTAACCTCTTCCTTTGTACACACTCCTGCACTTCCTCATTCCACCACCAAGTCTCCTTATCTACTCTCCTTCCAGATGACACACCAAAATATTCTCCTACCTGTTTCCCTGATCACATTAGCTGTAGTTGTCCAGTCATCTGGAAGCACTTCCTGATCACCCAAAGCCTGTTTCAACTCCTCCTTGAAGACAATCTGACACTCTTCCTTTTTCAGCTACCACCACTTTGTCTTCTGTTCCGCCTTTGCCTTCTTCACCTTCCTCACCATCAGCGTCATCCTGCACACCACCATCCTATGCTGTTTGGCAACAATCTCACCCGCTACTATTTTGCGGTCACTGACTAGCTTCAAATTTCATCGCCTACACAAGATGTAGTCTACCTGTGTGCTCCTACCTCCACTTTTATGTCACCCTATGCTCCTGTCTCTTCTGGAAGAAAGTATTTACCACAGCCATTTCTATTCTTTTTGCAAAATCTATCAACATCTGTCCTCCTGCGTTCTTGTCCTGGATCCCAATCCTGCCCATCACTTCCTCATCCCCTCTGTTTCCTGCACCGACATGTCCATTGAAGTCTGCACCAATGACCACTTTTTCACTTCTGGGGGTACTCTGCATCACTTTCAATTTCAATTTCAATTTAACAGTAGCTTCTATAATATTTTTTTATTTATTATAAGACCTTTAGAAGATTTTATCATCTTACCCAGGTGTGCCAATAGTTCTGGAGGGCTCACACACACACACACACACACACACACACACACACACACACACACACACACACACACAAAACTGCTCATACTGTATATAAAACACCTCAGCTTTGCTTCAAAATTTTCTTCATAAAAATTATTGATTACAGAATTGATGACAAAAGACAGCTCTGGTGTTCCCCTACCCTCGGAAACAATTTCAACCTGTTGTTACCAATGCAGACCAAGCACTTTCTGCGGTTAGTCAGAAACCTAATGGTTCATAGCAACCGGTCCAGTACACTGTTCTCCCAGAGCACACCTTGCAAGATAGCTTGAGGGATGCAGTCGAAAGCCTTCTCTATATCCTGAAAATTTACGTGGACATATTGGACAAACTCCCACTCCCCGTCCAGGATCCTATAAAGTATTGATAGCTGGTTGAGAGTCTTCGTGTCAAGATAAGATCCTGTCTGCTGCCTCAGGAGTCCCACAGGTCAATAAGACCTGATAGGCCGCCTTTTCCAGCTGGACGGCCCCCTTCACCATAGGTGTCCACCAGAGGGCTAGGGGTTACCACCACGGCAGGCACCGATGGCCTTCCGACCACAGTTATGGACTACCTCCTCAATAATGGAGGCACGGAACATAGCCCATTTTGCTTCCACGTCACCCACCTGCTTCAGGATGTGGTTGGAGCTCTGCTTGAGGTTGGAGTTCATTTCAGTTTTATTCAGATTAATTAGTATCGAACAATTTACAATTGACATTGTTGCAATGTGACTTTTCACAGTTTCAGGGGTTACTGCCACAGCAGGCACTGATGACCTTCATAGCCACAGTTGTGGGTTGCCGCCACAATAATGGAAGTGTCAATCATGGCCAATTCAGATTCCATGTCATCTGCCTCTGTTTGAACATGGTTTTAGCTCTGCCGGAGGTGGGAGTTAAAGGCCCTTCTGACAGGAGATTCTGTGAAACATTCCCAGGAATCCCTAACTACATGCTCTGGCATGCCAGATCTGGACAGTCTTCCTCGTCATCAGAGCTAGCTCACCACCAGTTAGTGATCAGTTGTGAGCTCAGCTCCTCTCCTCACCCAAGTGTCCAGAACATGTGACTGTAAATCCAGTGACATGATTAAAAAGTCAATCATCATACTGGGCATACCAGTAGGATGTCCTGGTGCTAAGTGCACTCGAAGACACCCTTATGTTCAAACCTGGTGTTTGTGATGGACAAACCACGATGAGCACACATCTATTGATCACACTCTTGCAGGTCACACTGCCATTGCTTGCATAGGATTTTGAAATCTCCCAGGACAATGAAGGAGTCCCTAGGGGGGCATTCTTCAACCCCCCCCCCCCCCCTAAGACTCCAAAAAAGGTGGATGCATAAGCACAAACAACAGTCAGGTCTCTCCACCCGAAGGCAGAGGAAAGCTACCCTTTCATCAGAAGAAGAGAGAACCCCAACCTGTGCGCACTGATATGGGGAGCAACAAGCATGCCCACACTGGTTCCCTGCCTTTCCCTATGAGTAACTCCAGAATGGAAAAAGGTCCAGCCTGTCTCGAGATGGGTGGTTCCAGAGCTCAAGCTATGCATCGAGGTGAGTCCAACTATATCTAGTTGATATCTCCCAATCTCATACAACAGCTCAGGTTCCTTCCTCACCAGAGAGGTGACATTCCATGTCCCAAGAGTCAGGGTCAGTAGTCAAGGATCAGTCTGACAAAACTCTGACAAATATGGGTGGTCGTCCACATTTTTAAAAAGGGGGAACAGAGGCTGTGTTCTAATTATCATGGAGTCACATTCCCCAGCCTATCCGGGAAAGTCTATGCATGAGGACTTGAATGGAGTATCCGACCATTGGTTGAACCTCAGATTAAGGAGGAACAATGTAGTGTTCGTCCTAGCCACTGCACTCTTGACCAATTCTATACACTCTACTGGATCCTGAACTGGGTATGGGAGTTTCCGCAATCTGTTGTGTTTTGTGGATTTAGAGAAGGCTTTCATACATGTCCCTCAGGTGTGCTTTCCGGAGTATGGTATAGCAGAACTCTTGCTCCTGACTATTTGGGCTCAGTATCACTGGAGCCTTGGTTCACATTGGTATAATGGGGCCTTAGTTCACATTTGTAATGACAGGTCAAATTTGTTTCCAGTGAGGGTTGGAGTTCACCAGGATTTTCTTTTGTCTCTGATTCTGTTCATAATTTTTATGGACAGCATTTCTAGGCAGAGCCCAGGTGTTGAGGGGTTCTGGTATGGTGGTCATAGGATCTCATATCTGCTTTTTTAGGATGATGTTGTCCTCTGGCTTCATTAATCCAGGAGTGTGAAGCCGAGTGTGAAGCCGAGTGTGAAGCACCTGGAATGAGAATCAGCACCTCCTAGTTGGAGGTCATGGTTCTTGGCTGAAAGAGGGTGGAATGCTCCCTCTCGGTCTGGAATGAGGTCCTTCCTCAAGTGGAGGAGGTCAAGTACCTCAGGGTCTCATTCACAAGTGAGGAAAGGATGGGGTGGAAGATCGACAGGCGGATCGCTGTAACCTCTGCTGTAAAGCCAAGTTTGTACCAGTCTGTAATGGTGAATACTGAGCTGAGCCACAAGACAAAACTCTCAATTTACCAGTCAATCAATCTTCCAAACCTCAACTATGGTCCCAAACTTTGGGTAGTGACTAATAGAACAAGATTGCATATACAAGCAGCTGAAATGAACTTCCTTCACAGTGTGGCAAGGCTGTCCCTTCGAGATAGGATGAGAAAGCCATCCTGGAGGAGCTCGGATTAGAACCGCTGCTTCTCCACATTGAGAGGAGCCAGTTGAAGTGGCTTGGGCATCTGGTTAAAATGCTTCCCGAATGCCTCCATGAGAAATGCAAGAATTCATAAAACAGTGCAACGAGTGGCTGAGACTCCCTGATTATGGTCATTGCCAAATCTTTACAGTACAAAGGCTTTTGGCCACTGAATTCAATGAGTTGACACCTGCCTCATGTCTCGGGTTGAGGTCTGTTCCTTGAACTGAATCCATCACTGGTGTATGTGAGACACTGTGTGTCTCTGTTATTATCTGTGTCTGGAAGGTGCGACTGAATGTCTGCGAACCCAGAATGTACATACAGGAGGCCCTTAGTTTTGCGCTTGCGCCCCTGCATATTCGCGGATTGCCGACTGAGTAACTCGGAAGTAACTTTCACGTGATTCAAATTCAGACAATGGCTGTTCTCCCTCTTGTTGATTGGTTGAGATGATGTATACTCCCCCTTTTTCCCCTCATTTGCACACATTTGTGAATGTGTATTTTTTTGTATGTTTTTAATTACAGTTAAGCTCTGTCATGCCACCCAAACGCTGCGCACCTTGTCAGGATTCTGGTAAGGCGGCGAAGTGCCAGAAACAGGTAATGATGCATGAAAAAGTAGAACTGCTTGATGTGATTCAGGAAGAAAAAAGTTATGCTGCAGTAGAGCACCATTATAAAGTGAATGAAAGTACAGATCTTTCTTTCCTTTCTGTTTTTTCCTTTCTCGGGAGTCGCCACGGCAAATCATCTGATTTGCACATTTGATTTGGCATGGGTTTTTATGTCAGATGCCCTTCCTGTCAAAACCCTTTAGCAAGGGACAAAAACACGCTGATGGCTTTGCAGCCTACTCTTTACAAAAGTCAGCAATGGTTCTTTTACATGCCTCTCATCATAGACAGTGAGGGACATGGCCCGCCTTTGACAACCCAGTTAGCTGCACTGGGTGGACAGTGACAACCTTGTGGGGACTCAATCCCCCAACCTTAGGATCAGCGATCCTGCGCCCTATCCACTGGACCACCACTGCCCTCGAATGAAAGTACAGTCCGCTACATAAAAAAATGAGAAGGCAGTCAGAGCTAGTGTAGTTTTTGTGGAAGTGCTAAGAAGGTGAATGATGTCTGAAACAAGGTAATTATCAGAATGGAATCTGCCTTAGTATTCTGGATACTTCTAGTTCTATAGTACTGTACAGTATTTTAAGGTTTTTCATTTATTATTCCAGTACAGTACTGTACCTAAGTTAATGCTTAGAATGTTTGTGTGTGAGATTTTATGTTCTGTAGCATGTTTATTCAAGTTGATCCTTTTGGTCTGCAATTTGTTAATTACACTTCATGGAAATATAATGCAATGCAAAGTAAAAATAATGCAATGCCTCCCTCCAGTACAGCGTCTGATAAGCATTTTTGAAAACTGCTGTGCAATACAGTAATGCAGCCGTGGGGGTGGGTGGGTGGGTGGGAGGACATCTGTCCTTCTGTGTTCCTGTCCTGGATACCAAACCTGCCCATCACTTCCTCGTCCCCTCTGTTGCCTGCACCAACATGTCCGTTGAAGTCTGCCCCAATGACCACTCTTTCACCTCTGGGGGTATTCTGCATCACTTCATCTAACTCACTCCAGAGTCTCTCCTTCTCTTCTAGCTCACATCCTGCCTGTGGAGCATAAGCACTAATAACATTGAATATCACACCTTCAATTTCTAACTTGAGACTCATCACTTTGTCTGACACTTTTTTCACTTCTAGAACATTCCTGACCAACCCCTCCTTCAAGATGACTCCTACTCCATTTCTCTTCCCATCCACACCATGAAAAAATAGCTTAAACCCTGCTCCTAAGCTTCTAGTCTTGCTACCTTTCCACCTGGTCTCCTGAACACACAGTATGTCCACCTTCCTCCTCTGCATCATGTCAGACAGCTCTCTGCCTTTTCCTGTCATGGTTCCAACATTCAAAGTCCCTACTCTCAGTCCTAGACTCATGCTTTTCCTCTTCTCTCTCTGTTTACAGACACACCTCCCGCCTCTCCTTCTTCGACGTCTTCGACCAACAGTAGTCCAATTTCCACCGGCACCCTGTTGGTTAACAGCACTGATGGCGGTCGTTGTTAACCCAGGCCTCGACCGATCCGGTATGAAATTTGTCTTTACAGTTTGCATTTTGTATTCTGGCAAAAGTTTTATGCCGGATGCACTTCCTGTCGCAACCCTTTGCATTTATCTGGGCTTGGGACCGGCGTGAGGACGGGCACTTATTTGTGCCCCCCCATGGCTGCATTAAAGTTCAAATGGTATTAAAACAGTAAATTGTATTTTTTAATTTTGGGTTATTTACTTAATGCTGGGATTAAACAAAAACACATTTTATAACTGGAAGTAAAAAAAATTAGAAAACAGAACTGGTCAGCTTTCAACATTAAATAGTAATTCTATTTTTAGTTATCATATAAATAATTTTTCAGAATTATTAGCTTTTGGCAACAAGAGGTCACTTGCCGGTAAATAAAGTGTAAAAATGTCACATTTCTGTTCTGGAGTACTCATGGACAAAACTCATGCAAGCATTGGGAGAACATATAAACACATTCATCATGCTCAGGATTCACACCCAGGACCTTCTTGCTGTCACTCAGACATGCTAACCATTTCATTACCGTCACACATGGGCATAATGTTAAATTGGTTCATTTTTCATGACAACAATGTTACACAAAAACATTATGGTGCATTGACTACCAGCATTAGTCTGCTGTGATGGATAGTGTAGGTCCTTTTTTTTTTTTAGGGGGGGGGGTGTTAAAATCATCATCATCATCACCTCATCAAACATGTCCCAGGTGCAGGTCCAGACAAAGTGCTGTTCAAAAGACCCTTTTGGAGAAACATAAAAGGACATGATTTAACACGGGTTACCGGGCTCTCCCCCGGAGCCAGGCTTGCGGAAGAGCTCAAAGGCGAGTGCTTGGTGGTCAGATGTCTGCCCATGGAACCCAGCTGGACCCAGCCCAAGTGGAAGACATGGGTCCGCCTTCCCATGGACCCACCACCAATGGGAGGGGCTATAGGGGTTGGGTGCATTGTGAGTTGGGTGGCATCCCAAGGCATGGTTTCCGTTGGACTGATCCTCAACTACTGACTCTTGGGACATGGAATGTTGGCGGGGAAGGAGCCTGAGCTGGTGCATGAGATTGAGAGATTCTGAATCATTATCATCGGACTCACCTCGAGGCATAGCTTGGGCTCTGAAACCAGCCATCTTGAGAGGAGCTGGAACTTATTCCATTCTGAAGTTGCTTAATGGGAGAGGTGGTGAGCTGATGTCGGAAAAAATCCAACACTTTGTCTAAGTTTTTATTAGTTTAAGGGTTTATCAGCACTTTGCAGAACAATAACGGTCATTTAGAAAGAATGCTTTAGGGATCAGCTAATGAATAATTGTGATTAATACGAATCCTAATGCTCACATATCAGTTTCATAATGTTTAGCTTTAAACTAGCTTGGTGAAGGAAATGATCACACTGAGACTAAAAGGGAGAAAAGAAATGTTTATTGAATGAATTAGAAATTACATATCAGTCACACTCTATCGAAGGGAATGAATGGCAGCATGTCAGTGGAGGAAGGAGATTCAAACTTCGTGGCTGAAATTTGTGAACAGTTGGTGGGAGAATCAAGCCAATTAGTAGATTAAACAATAATGAGAGGTTGTAGTGACAGTGCTGGAGAAGAGTAGTCAGGGGAAGCCAAAGGAATATAAGAGAGTTATATAGTTGGGAGCCAGTGCAGTGTAAATAACGTTGGGGTGACATGCTCCTGTCTCTGATTCTAGTAAGGACTCTCGCTGCTGCAGCATTACAATAATCTAATCTGGAAGTAACAAATGCATGAACAGGTTTTTCTGCATCATACAGTGTAAGAACTCTCCGTGGAGGAAGCTCTTAGGTAAACCTGCACAATCTGGATTCCTGCATCTCAACGTCTAGGAGTACTCCGGCAGCAACAGACAACGAACCACACGAGTGAAATCAGTCTGGTTTATTCATCGGGAGCTCATCGAACACATGCAGTGTCAGCTTATTTATACACAGGGTTAGGCGCCAAGAACCGTCCGGCTTGGGAACCAGGTTCACAGGAGTGTTATAAGGGCTTGTGCACGGCACGATGATACCCTGTTCCAGAAGAGAGGCCAAAATGGTGTCGATACCCAACATTTTTGAGGCAATAAGGGGTATTGTCGGATGTACACGGGCAAAATGTGCTTAACGGAGGATAGGGTCGCACCGCTATCGATAACAAAAAGATATTCTACCCCTTCTAGAACAATAGGAAGGAGTGGCAGATTCTCATTGCAGGGCGAGTTAAACACTAGGTGCATTAAGCTACAGGTCACGGGGTCCCTACTCCGCGGGCATCCCTATTCGTGCTCCCGCGGGTATGGCCGTGTTGGCGATGCGCCTGCGGAATCTGAGTGGGGGCGAGATGGGTTGTCTCCCTGGTGGGTCCGAGAGGCAGAATTACGTTCGTCTGTCTCTTTCTACACTCACTTTTCTAATGCCCTTCCTTCCCGCAGTAATGACATTTTCCTGTCTTCCGATTGGGCCCCCTTCCCCGATTTTTATCTTGAGAGCCCCCTTGAGGGGCAACGGACAAGCAGGCTCTGTTCTTAACATTTAACAAGCCGTCTGACTCTAACATCCTCACCCGCTCCCCAGCGGTTCTTACTGCGAGGCGCTGACGGTCAGTCCAATGTGGCTTTAGAGAGCTTTGGACCTCCGGGAGGCAGTTGCTCAGGAAGGTGGACAAGAACATTGAATTTCGGCCGACTATTGTGAGGTCAAACCCTCCGACATGTCGCCAGATTTCGGTGAAGCGGTTCCAGAAAACTGATGTGAGTTCACCATGTTTCTGTTTACAGTTAGTGACGTGGGAGAGATCACAAGCTCCTTCCCGTCGGGAGACTAGATAAGCCGTAAGTTGCGCGCGCAAGGTTTTTAACGCGTCGGGATTATCCCTCCAATAGAGCGAGGAATGATAACGAGTCTGACGACGCCCCTCTTCCCCCCCGTCCTCTTCTATTTTTTCGTTAGTCACCTCATCGTTTCTGGGGTCCAAACAGGGGACATTCTGGAGGACCACAGCCTCATTGTATGCTTCCTTTAGGGTGGACTGTCGGATAAAACGATAATCCCCCCCGGTCAATTGGCAATACCTGGTGGACCGTATGAGCATGTCTACATAGGCCAAGGGTGTGTCCAAGCCGGGAAGCATGGAGATAATGTCCTTAAGTGCAGCCACGGACGGTGGTTCTACAACGATACCCCTTCCCCGATTCTGCCATATACAGGCCACATTTTCAACAGCCCGAGGTCTAGGTGGCGCTGGGAAAGGAAGTGGGTCAGGCTGAGAGCCCGCATCGGGACCGATGTCCCCCGGGTTTTCCCAGTCAGGGTCCTCATCCCCCTCAGTGTCTTCAGATTCCTCCTCATCTACTGGCGGAGGCGGGGGAGGAATTACAACCCTGGGTCTCCCCTTAGGTTTGGTTTTGGGGCGAGCCCCTCCCTCTGCAGTGAGCAGGGTTGAGTACAGGACGGGGACCTCGGCTGGTTTAGGATCAGCGGGTAGTAGCAGGGCCGTGTCCCCCGACCCTACGGGATATGGTGGGGGAGCCGACGGGGGAGTCACGGGGGACACTGTTTGTACACAGCAGGCTGGACTTTTGGTAATTTTCTTTTTTCCCTTTTCCTTACTCACTAATTTAGGTTTGGGGACACTCTGAGTCACCCTCTTTGGTTCTAAGAGTTTCTTAAGTTGTAACCAGTATGATATAGTCAGGTCAGGGACTATCCCTGCTACTGGTAACATGTAACCCAGTACTACCTGCCGCATGGGACGGGTAGATGAGACCCGTTAGCCCTGTAAGGCAACTCATCTAGGAGATGAAAAACTCTGACCCTAAACCTCTACTGCCTTGTGAATCACTCACTTGAGTGGAAGGCTTCGGGAGTAAACCCTGAGGAAAAATCCGGAGATGGAGTCCCTAAGGCGGTCCGCTTCTGACATCAGAAACGTTCCGGCATCTCCTGCAACACTGTTGGTGCCAAATTGTACCCGCTTCTGCAGTTCCTTTGGACCCATCAACAGTGTGTGTGTGTGGGGGGGGATCTGCTACATGGGCAACAGCTCTTCCTCCAAAACATTCTTGCCCTGGCTCGCGCCCTGGAGAGGTCACTCCAGCTACACTTCACAGTGTGGAATCAACATGGGAAGCAGCAGATACCGGTTATAAGCCACAGTGCTCGATTGGTGAAGAGCGAGGCGCCAGGGGTTGCTTCTGACGGTGGGAGAGATCTTCAGATTTCACTGGATAGCTACCGCCTGCCTCAAGCTGGGCAGCCCCCAGTCAATAAGGTATTGTCCCGCCACAGTCTGCCTTCCTCATTGGGTGCTTGGGGATCAGGACAAAAACCGACAAGCAGACTGCAAGACCCGCACCAGGCAAAACAACAAACGAAAAAGAAAATAGGCCCCCAGTCCTAAAACTGGGAAGCTGGAACGTCCGAACAATGACACCTGGACTTTCCCAAGATTTACATGCAATCAGTGATGCAAGAAAGACAGCCATCATCAACAATGAGCTATTAAGACTAAATGTAGACATTGCTGCTCTGCAGGAAACCCGCCTTGCCGACACAGGAACACTCAAGGAGAAAGACTACACCTTCTTCTGGCAAGGGAAGAGTGCCGAGGACCGAAGAGAGCATGGAGTTGGATTTGCAGTCAGGAACAGCCTGCTGAAAATCGTTGAACCAGGAGACAAGGGATCTGAACATCTGATGATCATACGTCTCCATACTTCCGAAGGTTTCGTCACCCTTGTCAGTGCCTATGCTCCCACTCTTACATCTTCAGCAGAAGCTAAGGATGAGTTCTATGCAAGCATGAACAACATCATGTCAAACATACCTCCAAAGGAACATGTTATCATCCTGGGAGACTTCAACGCTAGCGTGGGTGCCGATCACGATTCCTGGCCTTCCTGTCTAGGACACCACGGAGTTGGCAAGATCAATGAGAATGGGCAGCGCCACCTGGAGTTTTGCTCCTTCAATGGACTGTGCGTGACCAACTCCTTCTTTCAGACAAAACCACAACACAAGGTGTCATGGCGTCACCCTCGTTCAAAGCATTGGCATCAGTTAGACATGATCCTGACTCGTCGTACCAACATCAAGTTTGTGCATATCACCCGCACATACCACAGCGCAGACTGTGACACTGACCACTCGCTTGTCTGCTGTAAGATCAGGCTTATCCCCAAGAAATTCCACAGCTCTAAACAGAAAGTGAAACCCCGCATGGATACCACCAGCATGCAAGTACCAGAGAAAGTTGTGGAATTTGCCAAGTTTCGCCAAGAAGCACTGTCTGCTGAACACCAACACAGCTCTGCCTCTGAGAATTGGGATCACATCCGAAATGCCATTCAGAAAACAGCCTTTGCGACCTTTGGGAAGAAGACCTCTAAGAACAATGACTGGTTTGATGCCAAGTCCACTGAGATGTCCCCCGTGATTGAAGCAAAACGTTCTGCTCTCGCTGAATACAAGCGCTCCCCAAGTGAGAAATCCCTGCAAGCGCTCAGAGCTGCCAGAAGCAAAGCACAACAGACTGCAAGACGTTGTGCCAATGAATACTGGCAACAGCTCAGTGCCTCCATCCAGACTGCAGCTGCCACAGGCAACATTAGAGGAATGTATGAGGGCATCAAGGCAGCTCTAGGGCCCACACAGAGCAAGACAGCCCCACTTAAGTCCACCAGTGGGGAGATGATCACAGACAAGTGCAAGCAGATGGACAGGTGGGTTGAGCATTACTCAGAGCTGTATTCAAGAGAGAACACAGTTACTGCTGCAGCCCTCGATGCCATCGAACCTCTACCCATCATGGAGGAGCTAGATGCTAAACCAACTATTGCCGAGCTCTGCAAAGCAATTGACAGCCTAGCCAGCGGAAAAGCACCTGGTGCCGATGGCATACCACCCGATTTAATAAAGTGCTGTAAAGACACCATACTACAGCCTCTTCATGACGTCCTTTGCCAATGTTGGAGTGAGGGAGCTGTGCCACAAGACATGAGAGATGCTAAGATTGTCACCCTCTACAAGAACAAGGGCGAAAGGAGTGATTGCAACAACTACAGAGGTATCTCTCTCCTGAGCATTGTGGGAAAACTCTACGCCCTTGTCTTGCTTGTGCGCCTTCAAAAACTTGCAGAGCGCATCTACCCCGAGTCCCAGTGCGGTTTCCGATCTAAGTGCTCAACAGTGGACATGATATTATCCTTGCGCCAACTCCAGGAGAAATGCAGAGAACAACACAAGCCACTATATATAGCCTTCATAGACCTGACCAAGGCCTTTGACCTCGTCAGCAGGGAAGGACTTTTCAGCATCCTTCCAAAGATTGGTTGCCCTCCAAAACTTCACAGCCTCATTAGATCCTTTCAGGATGGCATGAGGGCAACAATCCAGTATGAAGGCAGTATGTCCAACTCATTTGAAATCAAGAGTGGAGTGAAGCAGGGATGCGTTCTTGCTCCTACTCTCTTTGGAATCTTTTTTGCCATGCTTCTAAAGCACACTTTTAAAACTGCAACTGAAGGAGTACATCTACGAACAAGATCTGATGGTTGACTTTTCAACCTCGCTCGACTGAAAGCAAAAACAAAAGTGAGGGAGAAAATTGTTAGAGATATGCTTTTTGCTGATGATGTTGCTGTGACTTCACACACTGAGCATGGACTTCAATGCCTCATAGACAGGTTCTCCCAGGCCTGCAAAGACTTCGGACTGACGATCAGCCTGAAAAAGACCAACGTGCTGAGTCAGGATGCGGAAATTGCACCTCTCATTCACATTAATGATTATCAACTCGAAGTCGTGCACCAGTTTACATACCTGGGATCCACCATCAGTGACAACCTGTCGCTCGATGCGAAATCAACAAGCGCGATCGGCAAGGCTGCTACAACACTGGGACGCGTCACCACCGGTGTCTGGGAGAACTCAAAGCTGACAACTCCAACAAAAATGGCAGTGTACAATGCCTGCATCGTCAGCACTCTCCTCTATGGCAGCGAAACATGGACAACATACTCCCGACAGGAGTGCAAACTCAACAACTTTCACATGCGCTCACTTCGTCGAATTCTTGGCATTCATTGGAGTGACAAAGTTTCCAACGCCCAAGTTCTTGAGCGTGCAGGACTTCCCACCATGCTCACACTACTCAGACAACGCAGACTCCGATGGCTTGGTCATGTGCGTAGGATGGAAGAAGGACGTATTCCAAAGGACCTCCTCTACGGTGAACTAGCCTCAGGCAAGAGAAGTGTTGGCCGGCCTCACTTGCGATACAAAGACGTCTGCAAGCGTGACATGAAAGCCCTGAACATCAACACCGAGAACTGGGAAGAGGTAGCAGTTGACCATAGCAAATGGCGCACTACTCTCCAGAAACAACTCAAGATTGGAGAAGAACAGATCCATGCCATTACCAGGGAAAAGAGAGCCAAGCAGAAGGCTTGCACTCCAGCCATACCATCAAACTACATCTGCTCCAGATGCACTCGTGATTGCCACTCCCGCATTGGTCTTGCCAGCCACAGTCGGAAGTGCCAATAAAATTTGACTCTCTAACCCGCAAAATCCATAGTCGGCAACGACTGACGGAGGCGTACTACCTACTAAACCAGTATGAGCGCATTTCATACCATTTCACATAAGCCTCCTTCATGTATTCATAATCCCAGGAGGGGTTGCCCAATCCATCAGAAATCATGCGATGCATGGATGTCAGGAATCCTGCATCAAAAGTCCCCATTCGAGGGAAGTTTGGCACTTGGTCGAGTCCCTCCATCCATCCGGCTAGATTACTAAACCATGGTTCAGTATAATAAGCAAGACCACATCTATTCATCCATTCCTTGGGGGTTTCCCGGGATGAGGCTTTGGGTAGGAATTTCCCATTATTTACCCTCCACCCGAAATACGTTGGCATGCAGGAATACACGTGCACCTTTTGTATAGCGCTCTTCCCAGTTATAGCAACTGAGGATTACCTCTCCCTGTCCCTAGGATGGGGGAACAACCGTTCTGAACACTGCTGATCAGGCAAGGTATCAAAAAAAAGACTCTTACCTGATCAGGAGCATCACGTCGGGGTCACCAGAATTGTAAGAACTCTCCGTGGAGGAAGCTCTTAGATAAACCTGCACGTCCTGGATTCCTGCATCTCAACGTCTAGGAGTACTCCGGGAGCAACAGACAACGAACCACAAGAGTGAAATCAGTCTGGTTTATTCATCGGAAGCTCCTCGAACACATGCAGTGTCATCTTATTTATACAGAGGGATGTGCGTGCAAAGCAGTAATTGCATGTTCACAAAGCATTTCCATATTTCTGTTTGTGCCCTGCGGCACTTAACACTTGGCTAATTCCATTTCAAAGCAATTCCTCATTGTTACATTGTTACTTTCCGAATCCCACACCCTAACTGAAACACGAAACAGGAACACCCACCCAACAGTTTCATGTGCCTAGCGCACATGTCACAATTACAAGAAGAACAGGAAGCTTTAGATACACAGAAGTTACATAACACACATAGTTGCATCTCATTTATCCTATCAATTTATTCCATCATACAGTGACACCATATTTCCTATTTTAGCAACATTCCTGAGATGAAAGAGGGTCACCCGAGTAATATTACCTGCATGAGCTTCAAATGAAAGACCAGTGTCGCTAATCACTCCAAGGTCCTTTACTGTTACACATGATAATACTGAACCACCATCCGTACTTACCACATAATCCACATAATTTACACATAAATGGCAAAATATTTTGATTATGTACCCTTCCCCCTGTTGGCAGTGGTCCATCAGTTTTCAGTAGTTTTTTTTGTTTGTTTTTTCGATTGTAATACAAGCATGTTAGATTACCAAGATACCAGCAAATAATAATGTAGTAATTAAAAAAAAAAAAAAAAAAAAAAAAAATTCTGCTCCGCAATGGTCTGGTGAGCTGTCCAAGGTGTACCCTTCATATAAATAGCACAAGTTATCAAACACTGCATGCACTGCAAGCATCATACACCATATACAGTATTACGCATTCATTCATTCCTTCATTCATTTTCTGTAACCTCCTTCTGCTGATTGGTTGCAGATAACGTGTACACCTCTTTTTTCTCCTTCGTGCACAAGTTATCAGTGTGATTGCTTGAATTGCAAAGTAATTTTTTGTATTGTCTTTATAGTGATTAGTCAAGCACTATGATGACACTCAAATACCCTGCATCTTCTCTAGCTTCTGGTAAGGAGCCTAAATGCGCTATTAATTAACAAATATTATCACAGTGCAAAATTAAAAAGTTTTTACTTAATCATTACTACATTTTTCTTCATTATTATAATACTTCCATATTGACCTGGAAGTTACTGGCACGTGATTCAAATTTAGCCAATGGCTGAGTGCTTTTGTTTCTCCCTCCTGCTGATTGGTTGCAGATAATGTGTACATCTCTTTTTTTCCTCCTTCACACACGTCATCAAGGTGACTGCTTGAATTGTAAAGTCAAGCTTTTTAGTGTGTTTTTAATGATTATTTAAGCTCTATGATGCCACTCAAATGCCCTGCATCTCCTGTTAAGGAGCCTAAGTGCTTTATTTATTAATAAATATTATCACAGTGCAAAATTAAAAAGTTTTTACTTCATCATTACTACATTTTAATGCATCATTACTGTATTCATGAGTAAGACTGTATTGAATGTGTTTAAGAAGCATATTTTAGTGCATGTCATATCATACATAGGGTTTTAAAACTGTGTAACTAACTCACAGATTTTCTTGATCCGCAGAAATGGCAGAAACCGAACCATCGCGGAAAACGGGGGCCCACTGTATTATGATGATGATGATGATGATGATGATGATGATGATGATGATGATGTTGGCTGTTTCTTTGCATACAAAGATCAGGGAAGGGTTAGTGAGTTGCAAGCCCGCTGGTGGCTGTAGAGGCCGATGCATGATGCACAGGCTCTGCTGCAACGTGGGCAGGTAAAGGCTGCGGATGGTGAAGCCGGGTTTTGAGGGGATTTTGTCAGGAACTGGCTGAGATCTAAGATTGAACAGGCTGCCGTCGGAGTGAAAACGGATGGAGATTCCGTCTGTTATGTCGAAGAAGATGGATCAGAGTGAGGGCACAAGCACCCTTTCTGGCCCTCATGGAGCTGGTGGATGATTGTGAGGAAATTCGGTGGGCAGCCCAGGTGGGAAAGTATCTTCCATAGACTCTTACTACTCACGGTGTCAAATGGGGTGTATGGAGTGTTGAAGCGCAACTTTCGGATTTATCCGCTAGACTCAGAAGGCAGTCGTATTGTAAGCCCTGCTCAATCTAAACGCCTATCACACTCAAGCTAGACTCCACCTCCGTCATTAGGACAGGTGCACCCTGGGTAGCTCGGCCTTGCGGCAGAGTGAGCCAACGGAGTCACTGGAACCTCTTTCTCCTAGTTAATTTAAGCAATTTTACAACAGTGCTTTAAACGGTAATGAAATTGAGTCTTCATAGATGGCGAAGACCGATTTCCTGTGACTGCTGGGTACCTGATTCCAGCAAAAGCGCCCCAAGGTTGTCCACGATGCCACAGAGGAAACATGATGATGATGATGATGATGGTGTCAAATCGATGAAGGCAACAAAGAGGCCCATATTCTGCTCTCTGTATTTCTCCTGGATTTGACAGGTACAAAGATCATGTTGGTGGTTCCTCTGTTGGCTTGGAAACCACACTGGCTTTCAGGGGTGAAGTCTTCAGTGATGGAGGGAATGAGTCTGTTGAGGAGAACACGGGCAAGCACTTTACCTGCTATGGACAGCTACATGGTAGTTTGAGCAGTCCGATTCCACCCCTTTATTTTTGTACAGTGAGATGATGACTGCATCCTTGAGGTCCTGTGGAAGAACGCCCTGTTCCCAAGAGAAGTTGAACAGTTACTGCAGTGTGCTGACGACAACATCGCCACCATGCTGGGATCCCATTAGATCCTGGGGACTTCCCAGGCTTTCATTTGACTAATAGCAGGTTTGATTTCTTGGTTTGATTTCTTTGATTTCTTTTGAGAGGCTCATCAAGCTCATACTTTTGCTCGATGATAGGGACGTTCCTGATTGAGGAGTCTGCCACTTTACGCTGGTCACTGAATAGGACTCCAGAGTTTTCAGCCCTGTGAGTCATGATTGACTCTTTATCAGTGTGAAGAGTGGTTCTGTCTGCAGGAAGGAGTGAGGCTTGAGTTTGGTAAGAGGAGACATAGATGGCTTTCAAAGCTTCAAAGAAGGAGCAAGTGTCCCCGATGTTTGCAAACTGTTACGGTCAGTGTTGTGAGAGACTCTGATTATGATGGCGCTCTCTCTCTCTCTCTCTCTCTCTCTCTCTCTCTCTCGTATGCATTGCAAGCACTGGTGAGGGGCGTGACTGGGACATGCAGGTGGAATGCATACACCTGAGTCCACTCAGCAATCACCGGGATATAAAGATGAGCAGAGCCCTCCTCCTGGCGCTAGAACATTGTCTCTCTTTATGACCCCATTTCCCCGTGATCTCTCTGGCTTCTGGTTCTCAGCTTCGTACTCAACCAGTTCCTGCTCTGATGTTCCCTAGGTTTATGGTTTTCGTGTTTTTCCACATCTCTAACAGTGACTACGATTTCCCTGTGCTCTAGTGCCTTCTCTGTGAACAATAAAGCTCATCCGTTTTCATCATACTCTGTCTCCTGCAATTTTGAGTCCGGCTGAATGTTGCTGGCATCTCAGAATCTTCTAGCCAAAAATGGAATCAGCAGAGATAGCCCAACTCCAGCAGGCATTGTCCCACCAGTGACACCTCTTGGGACAGTATGAACCACTCTGCACCAAATTGTGGAAAGCCTCCAGAGATTGACCACCAGCATGGTTCAGCTCAGCAGAAGAATGGCTCATTGCTACCCAGCTCACCGCCACGACCTCGCCCACCAACCCTTCAGTCTCCGCACCGGCAGCATCGCCAGCCCTGTTCACCATGTGCCGAGAGCCACTCATCCCCACGCCATCAAGGTATTCAGGTACGATCGGCACATGAGCTCAGTTCCTCCATCAGTGCTCGCTGGTCTTCAATCAGCAGCCGCTCATGTACACCTCTGACCAAGCCAAGACCGTATTTGTGATGAGCCTGCTCACAGATCAAGCCTTGTCCTGGACGCTAGCAGTCGCCACTCATACCCCGGAGTTATGCTCACACTACTTTTGGTTCGTGCTGGAGATGAAGAGAGTCTTTGATCATCCGGCAAAAGGGGAGGAGGCGAGCAGCCAGCTGTTGTGGATCCAACAAGGCTGGCAGTTCGTGTCCGAGTATGCTATAGTATTCCGGATCGTCGCCATAGGGAGCGGCTGGAATGACCCCGCACTCTGGGGAAGCAGAGGCTGAATGACTCCTGCAGACTCCTGCAGAGGCTGAATGACCGAAGGATGAGCTAGCAGCACAAGATGAAACAGCGACACATGATGATCTGATCTTGGCTACAAGGCTGGATAACAGGCTAAGAGAGAGATCAGATCCTCAAGTGTTGCTGTTTCATCTTGTGCTGCTAGCTCATCCTTCAATTATTCAGCTTCTGCAGGGCTCTTCCCCGGAGTGCGGGGAAGGGCCCTGCAGATGCTGAATGACTGAAAGACGAGCTAGCGGCACGAGATGAAAAAGCAACACTTGAGGATCTGATCCCCTTGGCTACAAGGCTGGACAACAGGCTAAGAGAGATAGAGAGAGAAAGATCCCAGGAAGAGCAGTTCAGCTCCGTCTTTCCACCCCCGAGCACCCCGTCAGGCCTAAAGCCGCCTGACCTCAAACCTCCTTGCACTTCTCCTCCCCGACGGAAGACGACTCCCACGAACCCATGCAGCTAGGCTGCACCAGGCTGATGTCGGAGTCGGATGTTGGCATTGGTGGCTGGCTAATCGTCTCTGCATGTACTGTGCAGAAAAGGGGCAATACCTCGCCCAGTGCCCAGCGCGGCCGGGTCTGACAGCCAGGAGAGGAGCAGTGGCAAAAGAACCCTCAAAGACACCCGGGAAGCACATGCAGGTTCAAGGTAAACTGCACTCTGCAAAACAGGCTCAGTCAGTTAATGTATTCAGCGACTCAGGCACCGACACCAATTTCGTTGACTTGGGGGTGGTTGAGCTCCACAACCTACCTGTACACAAACTCAAAACCCCGAAGGAGGGGGTAGTCATTGACGGCTGACTCATCGCTCGCGTCACTCACAAGATGAAGCCTGTCAAGCTCAGTCTGTCCAGTAATCATCATGAGTGTTTGGAGCTGTTTCTCATCTCTGCCCATCTCACTCCCCTGGTGTTGGGGTGGCCATGGCTGCAGACTCATAATCCCCACATTGACTGGCGCACACTCACCATACGCAGCTGGAGTGACTACTGCCTCCAACACTGCCTACTTGTTGCCGTACCCCCCAAGTTTCACAAACCCCGGTTGAGCCGGGGGATATTGATTTGACTGGCATTCTGAAAGAATACCACAACTTAAGAGAGGCATTCAGTAAGGATCGGGCCCATTCGCTACCTCTGCACCAACAATACGATTGTGCTGTTGAATTGCTTCCAGGTTCTGCGCTCCCTTCTCAGCGACTCTATAACCTCTCGGAGCCTGACAAGGTAGCCATGGAGACTTACATAACCGAGTTATGTCTGCAGTTCTTATCTCCCCCTCATCATTCCCAGTAGTCACTGAGTTTTTCTTTTTTGGAGAAGAGAACAACAAAACTCTGAGACCCTGTATTGATTACACGAGCCTGAACAGTATCACCATGAAAAATAAGTACCCCTTCACCCCTTCAGCCTTCAACACTCTCCACGCCAATGCCATTTTCTCTAAACTGGTCCTCAGAAATGCTTACCAGTTAGTCTGGATTCAGGAGGGGGACGAGTGGAAGTTGGCTTTTAACGCACCTCTGGGTCACTTTGAATATCTGGTCATGCCGTTCGGTCGAACCAACACCCCAGCAGTTTTCCAAGCCTTGGTTAATGATGTACTCAGAGACATGTTGAAATGGTTAGTTTTCGTTGACACGAATATCTTGATCTTCTCCAGGGAACTTGACGAGCATCTCCGTCATGTGAGAATGGTTTTAGTGAGGCTTCTAGAAAACAGATTATTCGTTAAAGCCTCGAAATGCGAGTTTCATGTCACCTCAGTTTCCTTCCTAGGATACATTATGGAGAAGGGGCAGATAAGACCAAACCCGAAGAATGTGAGGCAGTGGCAGATTGGCCAGCTCCAGAGATGTGGAAACAGCTGTAGAGGTTCCTGGGGTTTGCTAACTTCTACCGAAGATTTATATGGAACTATAGCTACCTAGTAGCCCCCCTCACACAGCTAACACCACTCAAGGCATCCTTCAAATGGTCCCCTAATGTGCAGATGGTATTTGACAGGCTAAAGGCTAAAGTCATCAACGCACCCATACTGGACCCCTTGCTGTAGCTCGTGGTGGAGGTGGATGCCTCGGACTCAGGGGTGGGAGCTGTTCTCTCCCAGTGCTCCCTGACAGATCAGAAATAGCACCCATGCGCATTCTTCTCCAGTTGTTTGACCCTGGTGGAACAAAACTATGATGTGGGGAACCATGAGCTGCTGGCGGTGGTCCTTGCACTCCAAGAGTGGTGGCACTTGTTGAAAGGGGAAGCACATCCCTTCGTTGTCTGGACTGACCACAAGAATCTGTCCTACCTCCGTCTGGCTAAGAGGTTGAACTTCCGTCAGGCACGATGGTCCCCGGGTAGAGTCTTCCTCCGAGGAGACACCACCATGGAGACCATCCTGCCTGCCTCCTGTGTGCTTGGAGCTGCTCAATGGGAGGTGGAATGCCTGGTTCAGGGTGCCCAGCAGGGGGAACCAGAGCCCGCTGGTTGCCCTGTCAGCTATATGTTCCTCCGCCGGCCAGAACCGCAGTGCTCCAGTGGGGTCACTCATCCAAATTGGCCTGCCACCCGAGAGTCTGCCGAACCTGTTTTCTCCTCCGACAATGTTTCTGGTGGCCGATCATAACAGCTGACACAAGGGAGTTCGTTGGAGCTTGTGGCACCTGTGCCTGGAGCAAGTCCTCCCATTGTGCACCCATGGGTCTCTTCCAACCCTTACCCATACCTCATTGCCCCTGGTTGCACATTGCCGTGGACTTCGTCACTGGGTTACCTCTGTCTGAGAGCAACACAGTCATCCTGACGGTAGTAGATTGCTTCTCTAAGGCGGTCCATTTCGTCACTCTACCCAAGCTCCCCTCGGAAATGAAAACAGCTGGCCTGCTGGTCCAACACGTGGTCTGCCTCCATGGAATCCCCCAGTACATTGTTTTGGACTAGGGCCCCCAGTTCACATCCAGAGTATGGAAGGCATTCCGTGACACCCTGTGAGTTTCTAGCAGTCTGCCCTCTGGCTATCACCCCCAATGTAATGGGAAAGCCAAGCAGACAAATCAGAGCCTGGAATCCTCCCTACACTCTGTTGCCTCCTGCCTCCCAGCCTCCTGGTCCATGCAGCTCCCATGGATCGATAATTCACATAACGCCCTGGTCTGTGCTGCAGACCTGAATGTTAGGATGTCTCCCTTCATGGTGATCAAGGGGTTCCAGCCTCCCCTATTCCCCAGCCAGGAGATCGAAGTAGCGATCCCATCCATCAAGGCACACTTCTGCAGAGCATGCTGGGTCTGGAAGGAGGCTCATGCCACCCTGGAGTGGTCAGCAGCCCAAAATCATCATCTCGCCAATCACCACAGGACCCCAGCGCTGGCATACACATTTGGGCAGCAGGTTTGGCTCTCCACCGGGGACCTGCCCCTTCAGGTCGACTCCAAGAAGATGGCTCGCAAATACATTGGGCTGTATGTCATCGAGTGCATCATAAACCCCACTGGAACCCGACTGAAGTCCCCAGCCATGCTCAAGGTGCACCTGGTGTTCCATGTATCCATTGTGAAGCCCATGGTGGAAAGCCATCTCCATACCCCTAACAACCCCCCACCCTCTACTCCCCGGGTGATTGATGGACATCTGGCTTAGATGGTCAGTCATATACTCAGGCAGGGTTGCGGTTTCCAGTACCTAGTGGACTGGGCCTGAGGAACGTTCCTGTATCCCTTGGTCCCTAATGCTGGATCCTGACTTGCTGGCAGACTTCTATCCCTGGTTCCTAAACAAGCCTGGTCCCCCTTGGGGGGTACAGTTATGGTCTGTGTTGTGAGAGACTCTGATTGGGGTGGATCTAACTCTCTCTCTCTCTCTCTCTCTCTCTCTCTCTCTCTCTCTCTCTCTCTCTCTCTCTCTTTCTCTCTCTCTCTCTCTCTCTCTCTCTCTCTCGCTCTCTCATGCATTGCAGGCACTGTCAAGGGGCATGGCTGTAACACTCGGGTGGAGCACTAAGCACACACCTGAGTCCACTCAGGAATCACCGGGCTATAAAGACGAGCAGCACGCTCCTTTCGTGCTAGAACATTGTCCCTCTTTGTGACCCCGTTTCCCCATGATCTCTCTGGCTCCTGGTTCTCAGCTCCGTGCTCGACCAGTTCCCGCTCTGATGTTCCCTTAGTTTATGGTTTTCGTGTTTCTCCGCATCTCTAACAGTGACTACGATTTCCCCATGCTCTAGTGTCTTCTTTGTGAACAATAAAGCTCATCCATTTTCATCTTTCTCTGTCTCTTGCAATTTTGGGTCCGGCTGAATGTTCCTGGCATTACACATACAGTTGTGTCCTTTCTGCCATTGCTTCCCACCAGTCAATTTACATGGTTCTTAGGCTGGCTTGCAAAGTGCTACACACTTTTTTGTATGCCACCTTGGTGGCATCATCAACATGCTTGGATAAGACGTGGATGTAGCAGGAGCGTTTCTTGTCCAGGAGATCTTGTATGGCCAGGTCAGACTCATCGAACCAGTCTCTCTTTGATCTGACCATGAAGCTGAGTGTTACTGCTGCAGTTTCTTGGACTGCAGTCTTGAAAACCTGCCACTGAGTGTTTGGGTCAGGGTTCGATGGGTGCTGCAGCCTTTCTGCTAGCTTGGCCTGGAAGACTGCTTCTATCTCTGGTTGTTGGAGTCGGTGCACCTGGAGTTTCATGGTTTGTGGACCTTTCTTCTTGGGAGGAGGCTTCAAGGTGAATGCAATCTTTGCACGCACAAGTCTGTGATCTGTATAACAGTCTACACTGGGCATGACTCACTCTGGTGTGCAGAGTATCTGTGGTGTCACTCTTGTGAACTAGGATGTAGTCCAGTAGATGCCAGTGCTTTGAGTGGGGGTGACGCCATGTGGTTTTGAAGTGATCTTGCTGTTGAAACAGTGTGTTAGTGATGGTTAACTGGTGTTGGGTGCAAGACTGCAGGAGCAAGCGCCCATTGTCATTGTTGTTCCCAAGTCTGTGTTTGTCAAGACTCCTTTCTACAGTTGGGAATCACTGCCCATCCTGGCATTGAAGTCATTTAGGATGATCAGCTTGTCCTAGAGGTCTATACATGTGGTCACGGTGTGCAGATCACCATCGAAGACCTCCTTAACAGTTACGGTCTCGTGAAGCACTGGGATGTAGACACTGACAAGAGTGACAAACTTGCCCCCTTGAGGTGGTAGTCGAAGGGATATGATACGGTCATAATGACCTATTGGTAGTGCATGAAGCTTGTTGGCAATGACATTCTTTATCATGAAACTGACACCTGCCTGGCGATGTTCTTCCTTTCCTCTCCCGCTCCAGAAAAGGGTGTAGCCTGCACCATCTTCAACAAATGATCTTTTCTCAGCAAAGCAAACCTTACTGAGGGCTGCAATGTCAATATCAAGCCTAGAGAATTCTTTAGGCATGAGAGCAAAGCGTCTTCATGGATGATCATTGTCGTCCAAATCCAACAAGGTACTATATTGCAGCACACAATTTTCATGTGATATTTTCTTTGTTTAGCACCACATAGGGAGATGACTTATTGGCAGTGGTGAAACAACTGGGTAGGGTGAGGCAAGCAATTTTTGGGTCACCTTTTCTAGACCTGTCTCCATGTAAAGCAAGCAGCGCTGTCCCTAAAAAGGACAGCTTGGTCATCCCGTGTGAAACCGGATGATGCAGTTGCCTTGTTCGACAATCAACCTATTACAACAGGTCAGCCTACATGCAGGCTTGAGACTGCAACTTCCAGTGCCATCTTGCACCTGCTGTTTTCACTCCTACCCCATCGCTCTAGGACTTTACTGCTCCCCTTCCCACCTGTGCTGGTTGCTTAAAGTGACAGTCAGCCCGCACCAACCGATTGTCACTCTTTAGGTCCAGGGATGTTCCGCAGTAGCTCAGCAGACTGAGATCACTGTGGTGACCTCAGGCCTGTAGGTTTTATATCAGAGTTTCCTTATCCTAGATGCACTGTCTGCCAAGACTAATGAGCTGTTCCTGCCCGGGTTTGGAATCAGTGTTGTCCTTCACCTAGATAGGCTGCTCTCCTGGGTTGATGAGCCCCATCTGCCCAGAGAAAACTGGTATTCAGGCACCAGAGGCCCACCTTCGCCACTTCTACTTGTTAATGGAAACATATCTCGTCGGACTATGAGCGAACTATGAGACATGAAGGCCAGGGAGCTGGGTTTAGTTGACAAAGGCTCCATTGAAGCATGCCTTTTGGGAGCACTTTTTAGAGAAGTTAAAGCTCAACTTGACAGCCAACCCCCGGCAATGTCAGCCTTTGAGACCAATAATGTCCACAAACAGTAGAATGTTGGTCCAGCACTGAAGGTTAGGGTGCACTGTAGATGGATGAATGCCCAACAATGAAAGTGAGCAATCAAGCATAGGAGGTTGTTAAGGTCTGTGTTGTGAGAGACTTTGATTTAGGTGGCTCTAACTGTCTTTCTCTTTTTATGCACTGCAGGCGCTTGCAAGGGGCATGCCAGTGACATGCGGGTGGAGCGCTAAGCACACACCTGATTCCACTCAGCAGTCACTGGGCTATAAAGATGAGCAGCGCGGTCCTCCTGATGTTAGAAGATTGTCTCTCTTCGTGACCCTTTTTCCCCATGATCTCTCTGGCTCCTGGTTCTCAGCTCCATGCTTGACCAGTTCCCGCTCTGATGTTCCCTTAGTTTATGGTTTTCGTGTTTCTCCGCATCTCTAACAGTGACTACGATTTCCCCGTGCTCTAATGCCTTCTTTGTGAATAATATAAAGCTCATCCATTTTCATCATACTCTGTCTCCTGCATTTTTGAGTCTGGCTGAATGTTCCTGGCATCACACATATTGTTGTGTCTTTTCTGCCATTGCTTCCCACCAGTCAATTTACATGGTTCTTAGGCTGGCTTGCAAAGTCCTACAAGCTTTTCTGTATGCCACCTTGGCCCAGGTGAATCTTCCTGCCATCACTGAGGTGGAGATATACAATGATGCTGTGCAAAGCAGCTGATTCAAACCATGTCCTTACTGTATACAATCAGTCAAAACTCAAAGGTTGGTGTTGTGTGAGACACAAAAAAAGGTAAAAAAAAAAAAAAAGTAGTTTTTTTAGCCATAATTTTCAGATACCCAGTTACTCAGTTTATTCAACCACTTTGCAGTCAGAACATAGAAAATATAAATAATTTTTTACCTTGTCCCTTGGTAGTGAAACAGACCAGTCTAGCAATGCTGGATGAAAAGATACTGAAATACCATCTAAAGTGAGCACACACGCACCACACACGCACACACACACACATGCACACACACGCACACACACACACACACACACACATGGTATGAGAGACCTCCCAGGTAGGACCCAAGACATTACCAAGCTGAACCATAAAATCCAAAATTTCTCAGGTTGGAAAATAGTATTGTGGTTGACCATGTCAAATGCTGCTGAAAGGTTGTGCAGGAGGAAGACTGATGGCATCTTGGCTGGCCTTGCATGTAGATTCTCTGTGACAGCCAAAAGTGCAGTCTCTTTGGAATGTGCCACTTTGAAGCTAGATTGATTCCTGTCTAGGATGTTATTTGCAAAAGACAGAAACCCATTTGGTAATAAATAGCACATCTAAGAAATTTAGAATGGAAAGAGAAAAGTGATGCAGGTCTGTAGTTGCTCATGTCTGATGAATCCAGAGAAGTTTTCTTTAAGATCGGTAGAACCTTGGCTCTTTTGAATGCTGTTGATACATGACCAGATGACATGGACTTATTAATTATAGTGGGTGTAAAGAGAAGAAGGTCTGGGATACTGCGGAAGAGCTGGATCCAGTGATATAGTGGTTCAATTGCATGATGAGATGACATGATGGATGTTTTCAGTTGTGACATTGGAAAATTGTCAGGAAGGGGATGTGTAATGCTGTGTAGTATATGAGTTGGGGTGGGAGTGAAGGTTTTCACATTAAAAAGGTCAGCAAAGTCTTTAGCAGTCCGAGAGGATCTGACCCAAGGAGCAGCTCGATTATGATATTGTGGGGTTCATATAAGTCTTGTGCCATAGTGGATAACTTTCTCTTGTGGATGGTTGTCTATGCAGAAGTCACATCAAGTGAAAATGTCAATAGGAGAGCATGGTAGGAGGCCAATTCTGATGAAAGTTGAGATTTTATCCACTTTCTCTTAGCTTGTCTGAAGTGTCTATAATTGCTTTGCAGCACCTCCCAAAGTTAAGGAACAGGGCAAGAAATTTTCTTGAGTTTTGTAGAGTGGGGGAAAGAGGAAATCCATAGATGCAGAAAGTGAGTCGAGGAAAGTGTCAGTAGCACATTCAAGGAGAAGGAAAGATAGAGAAGAAAAGAATACTGGTTGAGGAAGATTAAATAAGGTGCAGGAAGAAACAAATGAGGGAGGTTGTGCCGAGTGAGGTAAGAAAACTGAAAGCTGGTGTTAAAAAGAATAGGTAACATGATGTAAAAGAAAACTGAGTGGTAATCAGGGATGTAGAGTTGGGTGACATTAATGCCACAGACTGGGGAGGGCTGAAAACAAGATCTAGGAGATTCTTTCCTTTGTATGTGGGAGAGTAATTGTTGAAAAGTAGGGAAATGAAATTCAGAAGAGTGAGAAGGCAAGAGGACTGGAGTTTGTCAAAGGAGAAGTTGAAGTCTCCCAGAAGGGTGGTGGTGGTGGTGGTGGTGGTGGAGGGTTAATGGGGAAAGTGCTGTGGAGCATTAATATTTATTCTAAAAAAAGTATCCTAGGGGTGGTAAATTACAATAATGAGGTTGTTGATTGGAGAGGAGACTTCTACTTCTTCTTCTTCTTCTTCTTCTTCTTTCGGCTGTTCCCTTCAGGGGTCGCCACAAGAAATGATCTACCTCCATCTCTCCCTATCCTCTGCATCTTCTACTCTTACTCCAATGACCTTCATGTCCGCATTCACCACATCCATAAATCTTCTCTTTGTTCTTCCTCTGTGCCTTCTGCCTGGGAGTTCCAAACTCAGCATCCTACTACCAATATACTCACTATCCCTCCTCTGGACATGTCCAAACCATCTCAATCTAGCCTCTCTGACTTTGTCTCCAAAACATCCAACTTGTGCTGTCCCTTTGATGTACTCGTTTCTGATCCTATCCATCCTCGTTACTCCCAAAGAGAATCTCAACATTTTCATCTCTGCGACCTCCAACTCTGACTCCTGTCTTTTCCCCAGGGCCACTGTCCCTAAACCATACAACATCGCTGGCCTCATCACCGTCTTGTACAATTTTCCCTTCATTCTTGCTGATGCACCACTCTAACATACTTCTCTGCCACTCCAGACTTCCTCATACAATACCACAGTACTTCTCTCTGCACACTGTCATATGCTTTCTCCAGATCCACAAAGGCACAATGCAGCTCCTTCTGACCTTCTCTGTACTTCTCTATTAACATCCTCAAAGCAAACACTGCATCTGTGGTGCTCTTTCTTGGCATGAAACCAAACTATTGTTCACAAATGCTGACCTCTGCCCTTAGTCTAGCTTCCACAATTCTTTCCCATAACTTCATTGTATGGCTCATCAACTTTATCCCTCTGTAGTTGCTACAACTCTGCACATCTCCCTTGTTCTTAAAAATCGGCACAAGCACACTTCTCCTCCATTCCTCCGGCATCTGCTAACTTTCTAAGACCTTGTAGAATATTCTTGTCAGAAAATCGACTGCTACCTCCCCTAGACACTTCCATACCTCAACTGGTATGTCATCAGGACCAACTGCCTTTCCACTCTTCATCCTCTTCAATGCCCTCCTCACTTCTCCCTTACGAATCTTTTCTACTTCCTGGTCCTCAACGGTCACCCCTCCTACTCTTTTTTCTCTCTCATTTTCCTCATTCATCAGCTCTTCAAAGTACTCTTTCCATCTTCCCAGCACACTTCTGTCATCAGTCAATACATTTCCCTCTCTGTCCTTTATCACTCTAACTTGCTGCACGTCTTTCCCATCTCTATTTCTCTGCTGTGCTAACCTGTATAAATCATTTTCTCCCTCCTTACTGTCCAACCTATCATACAAGTCATCATATGCCCTCTGTTTGGCCTTTGACACCGCTACCTTCACCTTACACTGTGTCTCCCTGTACTCCTGTTTACTCTCTTCGGTCCTCTCTGTGTCCCACTTCTTCTTAGCTAACCTCTTCTTTTGTCCACACTCCTGCACTTCCTCATTCCACCACCAAGTTTTCTAATCTACTCTCCTTCCAGAGGACACACCAAGTACTCTCCTACCTGTCTCCCTGATCACTTTGGCTGTGGTTGTCCAGTCATCTGGAAGCACTTCCTGACTACCCAAAGCCTGTTTCAACTCCTCCTTGAAGACAACATGACACTCTTCCTTTTTCAGCTTCCACCACTTTGTCTTCTGCTCTGCCTTTGCCTTTTTCACCTTTCTCACCATCAGCGTCATCCTGCACACCACCATCCTATGCTGTTTGGCAACACTCTCACCCACTACTACTTTGCACTCCCTGACTTCCTTCAAATTACATCGCCTACACAAGATGTAGTCTACCTGTGTGCTCCTACCTCCACTTTCATAAGTCACCCTATGCTCCTGTTTCTTCTGGAAGAAAGTATTCACCACAGCCATTTCCATTCTTTTTGCAAAATCGATCAACATCTGTCCTTCTGTTTTCCTGTCCTGGATACCAAACCTGCCCATCACTTCTTCGTCCCCTTTGTTGCCTGCACCAACATGTCCATTGAAGTCTGCTCCAATTACCACTCTTTCACCTCTGGGGGTACTCTGCATCACTTCATCTAACTCACTCCAGAATCTCTCCTTCTCTTCTAGCTCACATCCTGCCTGTGGGGCATAAGCACTAACAACATTGACCATCACGCCTTCAATTTCTAACTTGAGACTCATCACTCTGTCTGACACTCTTTTCACTTCTAGAACATTCCTGACAAACCCCTCCTTCAAGATGACTCCTACTCCATGTCTCTTCCCATCTACACCATGATAAAACAGCTTAAACCCTGCTCCTAAGCTTTTAGCTTTGCTACCTTTCCACCTGGTCTCCTGAGCACACAGTATGTCCACCTTCCTCCTCTGCATCATGTCAGACAGCTCTCCACCTTTTCCTGTCATAGTTCCAACATTCAAAGTCCCTACTCTCAGTCCTAGGCTCACGCCTTTCCTCTTCTCTCTCTGCCTACGGACACGCCTCCCGCGTCTCCTTCTTCGACGTCTTCGACCAACAGTAGTCCAATTTCCATCAGCACCCTGTTGGTTAACAGCACTGATGGCGGTCGTTGTTAACCCGGGCCTTGACCGATCCGGTATGAATTTTGTTTTGACTATTTGCATTTTTAATGTGGCAGAAGTTTTACGCCGGATGCCCTTCCTGTCGCAACCCTCTGCATTTATCCGGGCTTGGGACCGGCAAAAGGGGGAGAGACACTGGTTAGTTCCCCCCCTCCCCCCCGCCTCATGGCTGCATTAGGAGACTTCTACTGCATGAAACTAAAAAAATAAATGCTTAAATGAGACAGAGAAAGGTGTGAAGCACCATCTCAAATGCACAAGCAAACTTGTACTACAACCTCTCCCTTGTGCAAGAAAATCAATAGAGTTGTGAGTAGCAATGGCAGAGGTTAAATCAGCTTTTTTTCCCCTTGTTTTTGTAGCAGATTGGCAGTTCCAGAGCCCACCTGCCACTCTTGTTTGAGACTGAGACAGCAGTAGTGGGTGGGTAAGGTTGCTGAGAGTAAGTATGCTGGCTCGATGGAAAGATTTTCTTTGTGTAACAGGAGTGAGAACAACAATGGTTTTAAGGGACATGACTGAAATCTTGGTTATGTTTAGGGCCATAGACCTGATGGCAAGAATCCTATTAACTTACCACCTTATTCAAAGTACAGTCGGCCCTCTACTTATGAAATTAATCCATTCCAGAGCCTTTTTTCGTAGCCTGGAGTTTTCGTCAGTAGAGGCACATTTTACATGTAAAATACGTAATTCGTTCCAAGGCTCCCAAGGCTACCCCAGAAACCCTTTAAAAATTATAAAAGTCCACTAATTTTGTATGAGATATGTATGAAATGTGTTAAAAGTAAAAGAAAATTATTTATGTGACAATTTAAACATTTTATTAACATAAACAATTTTATTAACATATTTATTAATTAAACCATTATTAACATTTTTATTAATGCACATACACACACACACAGACACACACACACACACACACACACACACACACACACACACACACACACACACACTGTCTCTCTTTATGTCTCTCTCTCTCTCTCTCTCTCTCTCTCTCTCTCTCTCACACACACACACACACATACAAAATACACAAACCTGCAAAGTGAACATTGAAGTCTGGAAAGGATTAAAATAAAATAAAAAAAATGCAGTCACCCTTATTATGAAGAAGGCAGAAGGGTCCTTTCCACAAAAATTGCCTTAGTGAACTACTTAAAGCCAAACATCTAATCCCATTCTCTCTCTCTCTCTCTCTCTCTCTCTCTCTCTCTCTCTCTCTCTCTCTCTCTCTCTCTCTCTCTCTCTCTCTCTCTCTCTCTCTCCCCCTCTTTGAGTGTGCAGCTGAGCAAGAGGGAAGAATGTCTAGCAGGTTTTGTGTTCCACAGATGTTGATAGATTTTGCAAAAAGGATGGAAATGGCTGTAATGAATACTTTCTTCCAGAAGAGAGAGGAGCGTAGGATGACATAAAAGCTGAGGTAGGAGCATACAGGTAGACTACATCTTGTGTAGGCATTGTAATTTGAAGGAAGTCAGTGACTGCAAAGTAATAGTGGATGAGACTGTTGCCAAACAGCATAGGATGGCGGTGTGCAGGATGACGCTGATTGTGAGGAAACGAAGAAGGCAAAGGCAGAGCAGAAGACAAAGTGGAAGCTGAAAAAGGCAGAGTGTCTTGTTGTCTTGAAGGAGGAGTTGAAACAAGCTTTGGGTGGTCAGGAAGTGCTGACAGACAACTGGACAACTACAGCTAATGTGATTAGGGAGACAGGTAGGAGTGTACTTGGTGTGTCATCTGTAAGGAAAGTAGATAAGCAGACTTGGTGGTGAAATGATTAAGTACATGAGTGTGTACAAAGGAAAAGGTTAGCTAAGAAGACGTGGGTGATTGAGAGGACTGAAGAGAGTAAACAGGCATACAGGGAGACACAGCATAACGTGACGGTAACGGTGTCAAAGGCCAAACAGAGGGCATATGATGAGTTGTATGATAGGTTGGACAGTAGTCAAGGAAAACATGATTTATACAGATTGGTACAGCAGAGAAATAGAGATGGAAAGGAGGTGCAGCAAGTTAGAGTGATTAAGGACAGTGAGGCATATGTATTGACTGATGACAGACGTGTGCTGGGAAGATGGAAAGAGTACTTTGAAGAGCTGATGAATGAGAAAAATGAGAGTGAAAAAAAGTAGAAGAGGTGACCATTGAGGACCAGGAAATAGCAAAGATTAATAAGGGTGAAGTGAGGAGGGCATTGAAGAGGATAAATAGTGGAAAGGCAGTTGGTCCTGATGACATACCTGAGGAGGCATGGAAGTGTCTAGGAGAGGTAACAGTAGATTTTCTGACAAGAACATTCAACAAGTTCTTCAAAAGTGAGCAGATGCCAGAGGAATGGAGGAGAAGTGTGCGTGTGCCCATTTTTAAGGACAAGGGAGATGTGCAGAGTTGTAGCAACTATAGAGGGATAAAGTTGATGAGCCATACGATGAGTTATGGGAAAGAATTGTGGAAGCTAGACTAAGGGCCAAGGTCAGCATTTGTGAACAACAGTTTGATTTCATGGCAAGAAAGGGCACCACAAATGCAGTGTTTTCTATGAGGATGTTAATAAAGAAGTACAGAGAAGGTCAGAGGGAGCTGCAGTGTGCCTTTGTGGATCAAGAGAAAGCATATGACAGGGTCTCGAGAAAAGGACTGTGGTATTGCATGAGTAAGTCTGGAGTGGGCAGAGAACTATGTTGGAGTGGGGCAGGACAGGTATGAGAGATATAAGACAGTGGTGAGGTGTGCTGTCGGTGTGACAGAAGAGTTCAAGGTGGAGGTGGGATTGCATCAAGGGTCAGCTCTGAGCCCCTTTATGTTTGCTATGGTGACGGAAAGGCTGACAGATGAGGTTAGACAAGAATATCCATGGACTATGATGTTTGCAGATGACATTGTGATCTGCAGTGAGAGCAGAGAACAACTGCAGGAAAACCTAGAGAGGTGGAGGCATGTCCTGGAAATGAGAGGAATGAAGGTTAGCCTCAGTAAGACAGAATACATGTGTGTGAATGACAAGGATCCAAAAGGAACAGTGAGGTTACAGAGAGCAAAGAAAAAGGAGGAAAGAAAGTGGAGGATTTTAAGTACTTAGGCGCAACAATCCAGAGCAATGGAGAGTGTGGAAGAGAGGTGAAGAAGCGTGTGCGTGTGCAGGCATGTTGGAATGGTCGGTGAAAAGTGTCCGGTGTGATGTGTGATAGTAGGGTATCGGCAAGAATGAAAGGAAAAGTGTACAAGCTGGTGTTGACGCCAGCGGTGGTCTATGGTTTAGAAACAGTGGCACTGGGGAAAAGACAGGAGGCAGAGCTGGACGTAGCAGAGATGAAAATGTTGAGGTTCTCTTTGGGAATAACAAAGATTGATAGGATCAGGCATGAGTACATCAGAAGGACAGTTGCACTGGGGAAAAGACAGGAGGCAGAGCTGGAGGTAGCAGAGATGAAAATGTTGAGGTTCTCTTTGGGAATAATGAGGATTGATAGGATCAGGCATAAGTACATCAGAGGGATATCACATGTAAGAGGTTTTGTAGACAAAGTCAGAGAGGCTAGATTGAGATGGTTTGGACATGTACAGAAGAGGGACAGTGAATATATTGGTAGTAGGATGCTGAGGTTGGAACTACCAGGCAGAAGGCCTGGAGGAAGACCAAAGAGAAGATTTACGGATGTGGTGAAGGAGGACATAAAGGTAGTTTGCGTAAGAGAAGAAGATGCAGAGGATAGGGTAAGATGGAGGCAGATGATTCGCAATGGCGACCCCTGAAGGGAACAACGAAAGGAAAAGAAGAAGATTGTGCTAGATCAACATTGTGACGTGCAACAGAGAGGACGGCTCATGCAACTGCCAGTTTGGCGATGTTAGCGAGGTGTAAACAATAACTTTGTTTGCTTACCAGTCAAGCAAAATTTCTACGACCTTTGAAGATTTCTCTCTTCCCGTGTTAATTTCCACCTCTGCCAATGAGATCTGAATCTCATTTTAAGCTTTGCTGCTCATGTGTTCATGTCCTACTATTTTCTGGCATCTGTTAACATGAAACTGGCTTACATGTTTACTTTTCACTATTTCTGACATGATTCTGTTTACTTTTGTTTGACTTCTGCTGATTCGTCAAGACTATAAATCTGATTTGTAATAAAATCTAATGCTTCACCTCTCACCGCTTCTCACAGCTTCCTCTTGTTCAATGATGTGTGAAAGACAAAGCTGAATTGATCAGTTCCCAATTTAGCTGATCAGTCTGATTCTGAAGAAGGTTCCTTCTTCTCAATGCTTCCCATTTTATTGTTTGCATGTCCATGTTCAGGTCGCACCTATGCACACGTCTGGTGCCATAAGAGGACTCCATGTTGGATCTTTATTTATCACGGGACATATGTTTCACATGATATGCTCGGAGTCACAATATCTATAGAACAACATACATTCTGCCTCACAAAACAGGAACTTACACTTTAAACATTGAAATCATATTCTTTGTACTTTTGAATTTCATCAGTTATAAAAATGTAAGATATAGACACAGTGATACTTACAGATTGTGAATAACAGAATGGACCTCCTATTAATTCTAACATTGTTCAATAAAGTTAAATACTGTATATATCATGTCTGTGTTTTCCACCAAGACAAATTATACAAATTATACAAACAAAAACAAATAAACTAAATTGACACTCTGGACAAATTAAAATAAGCAATCCAGAATTTGAACCCAGAACTTTGGGTTGAAATAATTCTGCCGTGAACCAGCACACCTCCTAACCGGCTAAGCTACCACTGTCAAAGAAGGCCTGAATAATCTATAGTTTTATCATCTTTCCAAAAAGCACGACCACACCCATATTAATGTTTAATAGTCATAATTTAACATAGCTCTCCATGCTGTCATTAAATCAGTCTGTACTAACTGTAAATAAACACAAACCTATTGGAGATTGAAGTTTATTTTCTCGTCTTATTTATTTTACACCTTCTTTGGTGTAGGTGATGCTATCCATTTGTGCTAATGCTACATGTTTATATGGAATATCTCTGGTTTGTTTCGGTTGGAGTATGGATCTCAGTACAGTAAGAGAAATGTGCTCTGGTGAAAAAAAACTGTTTGAATGGAAAAAAAAAAAAAAAAAAATTGCTGAATCCAGTTTTCATCAATTTTATGAAAATCTAACATCTTCACTTTTTAGAATAAAAAGTGTATACCAAAATTCAAATTACGAATACATGTAATGAGCTTTAAATTAAACTCGTATGCCTGATTGAGTCAAAACAAAAAACTTAAAAGTGCACATTCCATTTAAGGTGCTCTCATTATTGCACAATCGCTCCTTGCACACACACACACAAAAAAACCAAAAACAAACAAAAAAAAAAATCATTGGAGCCTCCTACTTAGTCTGTACCCCACCCCCCACCCACCCCCTTTACAGTTCCAGAGGACAGTCAAGCTCACCAAAGTCTTAGTTCCCCTCTGACTCTGCCAAGCCTATTCCCTTGGCTGTGGTTTCACTTGATATTAGATATGGACTGCGGGAATCTCGTTCATCCATTCATGTGCGTCCCTAATTAGAGGCCAACAAATTAAAGTAATTGGAGGGAGATACTCCATATAAACAACCCAACATAATCTGAAATATTTCATACAAACAACACAAATAAATCTTATCTAAATCATGTGAACAATACCATTTCATTTAAGATATTGGAGATACTTTATACTGATATACACATTATCTGAAATGGGTATCATGTAAACAAACAGGGGTAGTAACGTTGTATTGAATGTTACAAATGCAGCACTAACATCTAGAACTACACAAAGTCAAAAATAAATAACAATTTCCAACAGGTACAGACTGGGTTAATGACCTCACACAGAGCTATATTAACCTGAATCTAATAAACATTAATATGGCTTTGGTGGTGCTTCTGTGAGAGAGGTTGAAACAAGAATGAACTGATGGGGTTTCATTTTGATGTTTTGGCCAAATTACAATTATCTTATGTGCAGTATGCATTTTCCTGAAGATGTATACCTTCAGGTCCTGGCTGTGGAATTAATGTATTAAATATAACTGATATAACTGACACCAGTCCATTCTCATGTCAACACCTATCCTTCAGATAATTAAAATAATGAACTAAATTATATCTTCCTGAATTGTCTGAACAACCAAAATCCAGACAGATAGGTATTGCTGGTCCTTTATTTTCCAACATTACCCTTTGTGTTCCACGATGGAGTATAAACACTATGAGCGATGTAATGTCATACTCACAAACTTTCTCATAGGATCTCACACTTTTTTGTGTCAAATAAAAGCTGAGTAGAAGTATTAGTACAGTACTAGTTTATTTCCTTGGTGAAAAAAATAACATAAAATAAAAAATAACATGACCGACAATTGCTCTTCACTTTAGCGACTTATGTTTATATAAATTGGCTCAGTGAACAATGTGCTCCCAATTAAAGCAAATTCATAATATAATAAAATAATAAATAATAAAATATTGATTTAGAATTGTTCATCTATATTATTTAACACATGAAGGACTCAATGTCACTTAAAAATAAATGCAGAATAAACCATTTCCTACCACTGAGAATCCACTTGAATCACATGGATTAGACATGTTCCTATTTCACTGACAAAAGTTAATCAAACATGGATAAATTTTACACACAATACCATTAGTGTTGAATACAAAGGTCAGTTTTACTATTATAACCACTACGAAACCGATATATACGAAGAAGCAAAAATCCATTTACATTGAAATATTTTGTTGCACTGGAAAACCTTTGAAAAACTTTGGGGGCAGCCCTAGCTTAAAGCAGGGAAAATATGTAGCGGTGAGGCGTGAGCTGTACCTTCCCTCCATCCACCTTCATGACTGAAGTGCCCTTGAGCAAGGCGCCTAACCCCCAACTGCTCTTTGGGTGCCTCAATGTTTGTGGCAGCCCACTGTTCCGTGTGTGTGTGTGTGTGTGTGTGTGTGTGTGTGTGTGCATGTGTGTGTGTGTTCACTGTTTGATTGTGTGCTTACCTTGAAAGGGTTAAAGGCAGAGGCAATAATTTCTTAATATTTCTTTTTTCTATTTCTAATATTTCTATTTATTTCTTCATATTGTGGGATGAATACATTAGATAAAACTAATTAAATAAAAACAACATGCTAATACAAGTTAAATTTATCATAGGAAAACTTATTTAACAAGATCAAGAGCTTCTTGTGCTAAAGTAAGATCATTTTAGCTACCAGGAAGAAAAATTTTTATCGAGAACCGGAAATTCTTCTGGATCAAAGAAATGAAAATTTCAGTTTATCAGTACTTATGTGTGTGTCTATTCTGTATAAAATAACATTCAGTCTTCTAAAAGTGTTATCATTTGATCTAATGACTTCATTCCTGTTCAATTGTACCATTACCAAAAAAGGTTACAGGAGAGGCTGGTGCCCAGCTCAGCCAAGTCTAGGCAAGGGCAGAGTACACCCTGAAGAGCTTGTCAGGTCACCACAGGGTGGAAACACGCTATGCAGTTAATATTGACGAAAGTCAGCAAAGGTTCTTTTGCATGAACCTCACACCATAGACAGTGAGAAACAGGCACTCTTGATAACCCAATAAGCTGCACTGAGGGACAGTGACAACCTGTTGAGAATGAGGCTTGAACCAACAACCTTGGGATCAGTGATCAAGCACCTTCCCACCGGGCTGCCACTGCCCTGTACCAGAAAGGTGTTGTCTTGAATTACTTGATAAATACAGGTATTATTATAATATTAATCATTCCTAACGTTATGGAATTTACAGAAGATATATTACAGTTAACGCTGTTCACTTATTGATTTCACAGAGTCAGAATGGTAAAGCACTCTAAGTGATCTTGTATTATATTATATTATATTATACTATGATATATTCTGAACTGAAGAATATACTACATGTGAATCAGCGTTGTCACTGTGTCTCTTGGTTTTCTTGTTTTTTTTCTGAGAGAAGTGAAGAGCAGCGTAATTCACAGAGTCCAAGTCAGGAACCTACAGGAAGAAAAAAAGATGCACATACATATATATATATATATATATATATATACACACACACACACACACACCCACATATATATATATATATATATATATATATATATATATATATATATATATATATATATATATATATATATATATATATATATATATATATATATATATATATATACACACACACACATATATGTAAATGAACATGATATATATATATGGTGGTAGGCCTCCGTCAGTCCCGAAGGACTATGGCTGCGCTCTGGCTGGTATCCCGGCTGGTGATACTCCCCAGTGAACAGAGCCTGGGTAGGGAGTAATGAGGGACAGGCTGTTACCCAAGCAGCAAGTCCCCCGTCTCGGCGCCACCGGAAGGATCCAATGGAAGGGCAAGTGCTGATACGACTGGGTTCCAGTGCCGCTGCAGGAGAGAATCTACGGTCAATTTAGAACGGCCAATTAACCTACAGTGCATGTCTTTGGATTGCAGGAGGAAACCGGAGCACCCGGAGGAAACCTGCACAAGCACGGGGAGAAAATGCAAACTCCACACAGAAACGCCCAGGCCGGGAATCGAACCCAGGCCTTCTTGCTGTGAGGTGGACATGCTAACCACTACGCCACCGTGCCGCCACATATATATATATATATATATATATATATATATATATATATATATATATAATGCAGTCATGAGGCGGGGGGGCACTAACCAGTGTCTCTCCCCCTTATGCCGGTCCCAAGCCTGGATAAATGCAGAGGGTTGCGACAGGAAGGGCATCCGGTGTAAAACTTCTGCCACATTTAAAAATGCAAATGATCAAAACAAAATTCATAACGGATCGGTCGAGGCCCGGGTTAACAACGACCGCCATCAGTGCTGTCAACCAACAGGGTGCTGATGGAAATTGGACTACTGTTGGTCGAAGATGTCGAAGAAGGAGAGGCGGGAGGCGTGTCGGTAGGCAGAGAGAGAAGAGGAAATGCGTGAGCCTAGAACTGAGAGCAGGGACTTTGAATGTTGGAACTATGCAAGGAAAAGATAGGGAGCTGGCTGACATGATGCAGAGGAGGAAGGTGGACATACTGTGTGTTCAGGAGACCAGGTGGAAAGGTAGCAAGGCTAGAAGCTTAGGAGCAGGGTTTCAGCTGTTTTATAATGGTGTGGTTGGGAAGAGAAATGGAGTAGGAGTCATCTTGAAGGAGGGGTTTGTCAGGAATGTTCTAGAAGTGAAAAGAGTGTCAGACAGAGTGATGAGTCTCAAGTTAGAAATTGAAGGTGTGATGGTCAATGTTGTTAGTGCTTATGGCCCACAGGCAGGATGTAAGCTAGAAGAGAAGGAGAGATTCTGGAGTGAGTTAGATGAAGTGATGCAGAGTACCCCCAGAGGTGAAAGAGTGGTCATTGGTGCAGACTTCAATGGAAATGTTGGTGCAGGCAACAGAGGGGACGAGGAAATGATGGGCAGGTTTGGTATACAGGATAGGAATGCAGAAGGACAGATGTTGATTGATTTTGCAAAAATGATGGAAATGGCTGTGGTGAATACTTTCTTCCAGAAGAAACAGGAGCATAGGGTGACTTATGAAAGTGGAGGTAGGAGCACACAGGTAGACTACATCTTGTGTAGGCGATGTAATTTGAAGGAAGTCAGTGAATGCAAAGTCATAGTGGGTGAGAGTGTTGCCAAACAGCATAGGATGGTGGTGTGCAGGATGACACTGATGGTGAGAAAGGTGAAAAAGGAAAAGGCAGAGCAGAAGACAAAGTATTGGAAGCTGAAAAAGGAAGAGTTTCGTGTTTTCTTCAAGGAGGAGTTGAAACAGGCTTTGGGTAGTCAGAAAGTGCTTCCAGATGACTGGACAACCACAGCCAATGTGATCAGGGAGACCAGTAGGAGAGCACGTGGTGTGTCCTCTGGAAGGAAAGTAGATAAGGAAACTTGGTGGTGGAATGAGGAAGTGCAGGAGTGTGTACAAAAGAAGAGGTTAGCCAAGAAGAAATGGGACATTGAGAGGACCGAAGAGAGTAAACAGGAGTACAGGGAGACACAGCGTAAGGCGAAGGTAGCAGTGTCAAAGGCCAAACAGAGGGCGTATGATGACTTGTATGATAGGTTGAACAGTCAGGAAGGAGAAAATTATTCATACAGGTTCGCACAGCAGACAGTGGCCCTGGGGAAAAGACAGTAGTCAGAGTTGGAGGTAGCAGAGATGAAAATGTTGAGGTTCTCTTTGGGAGTAACGAGGATGGATCGGATCAGAAATGAGTACATCAGAGGGACAGCACATGTTAGATGTTTTGGAGACAAAGTCAGAGAGGCTAGATTGAGATGGTTTGGACATGTACAGAGGAGGGATAGTGAGTATATCGGTAGTAGGATGCTGAGGTTGGAACTACCAGGCAAAAGGCCCAGAGGAAGACCAAAGAGAAGATTAATGGATGTGGTGAAGGCGGACATGATGGTCGTTGGAGTAAGAGTAGAAGATGCAGAAGATAGGGAGAGATGGAGGCAGATCATTTGCTGTCGCGACCCCTGAAGGGAACAGCAACAGCCGAAAGGAAAAGAAGAAAGAAGATATATATATATATATATATATATATATATATATATATATATATATATATATATAGATAGAGAGAGAGGTTTTTCTGAGTAGATCCTTCCGTAGGAGAGTGCTCAATACTTTTTTGGTAGAGCAAATAACAAAAATAAAAGGACAGGACAAAGACTTTCTATTGAAACTCCATTTATCACTACAGATCTGTTTCGAGGGGTGGTGAAACCATCCTCTCTCTTCAGGTGATTATAGAAGAATGATTACAAAGTAATCTTAAGTAAACTTTGTAATCATTCTTCTATAATCACCTGAAGAGAGAGAGGATGGTTTCACCACCCCTCGAAACAGATCTGTAGTGATAAATGAAGTTTCAATAGAAAGTCTTTGTCCTGCCCTTTTATTTTTGTTTATTTGCTCTACCAAAAAAAGTATTGAGCACTCTCCTACGGAAGGATCTACTCAGAAAAAACCTATATATATATATATATATATATATATATATATATATATATATATATATATATATATATATATATATATATATATATATATATATATATATTCCTCTGTAATCACCTGAAGCGAGGGGATGATTTCACCACCCCTCGAAACAGATCTGTAGTGATAAATGGAGATTCAATAGAAAGCCTTTGTCCTGTCCTTTTGGTATATATATATATATATATACAGATATATATATATATATCTTCTTTCTTATATATATATATATATTATATTATATATATTATATATATATATAGAGAGAGAGAGAGAGAGAGTGAGAGAGTTGGGCAGTAGTGGTATAGGGCGCTGGATCGCTGATCCAAATGTTGGGGGTTCGAGTCCCACTCTCCACAAGGTTGTCACTGTCCCCCCCAGTGCAGCTAACTGGGTTATCAAAGGCGGGCCATGTCTCTCACTGTCTATGGTGTAAAAAAATGTAAAAAAAACTGACTTTCGTAAAGAGTAGGCTGCAAAGTCGTCAGTGTGTTTCTGTCCTTTGCTAAAAGGGTTGTGACAGGAAGGGCATCCAATGTAAAAACCTCTGCCAAGTCAAACGTGTGAATCAAAGAATGATTTGCTGTGGTGTCTCCTGAGTAAAAGGGAAAAAGCCGAAAGGAAGACAGACATAGAGAGAGAATTTTCTGAGTAGATCCTTCCGTAAGAGAGAGTGCTCAATACTTTTTCATACAGCAAATATAAGTAAAAATAAAAGGACAGGACATTGACTTTCTATTGAAACTTCATTTTTCTCTACCGATCTGTTTCAAGAGGAGAGTTCTGAGATCAGATCTGTTGAAGAGAGAGGATGGTTTCACCACCCCTCGAAACAGATCTGTAGTGAAAAATAAAGTTTCAATCGAAAGTCTTTGTCCTGTCCTTTTATTTTTACTTTATATATATATAGGCAGGGTCAATGCAGCTAGCTATCAGGAGATTTTGGAGCACTATGTGCTTTCATCTGCCGAAATGCTCGATGGAGATAAAGATTTTCATTTTTCAGCACGACCTGGCACCTGATCACAGTGCCAAAACCACTGGTAAATGCTTTACTGACCATGGTATTACTGTGCTCAATTGGCCTGCCAACTCTCCTCACCTGAAGCCCATAGAGAATCTGTGGGATATTGTGAACAGAAAGTAGACAGACACCAGACCCAACACTGTGGATGAGCTTAAGGCTGCTATCGAAGCATCCTGGGCTTCCATAACACCTCAGCAGTGCCACACGCTGATTGCCTCCATGCCACGCCGCATTGAAGCAATTATTTCTGCAAAAGGATTCCCGACCATGTATTGAGTGCATAACTGAACATAATTATTTGAAGGCTGACTTTTTTTTGTATTAAAAACACTTTTTTTATTGGTCGGATGAAATATGCTAATTTTTTGAGATCGGAATTTTAGGTTTTCATGAGCTGTATGCCAAAATCATCAGTATTAAAACAATAAAAGACCTGAAATATTTCATTTTTTTATATATTTATATATTTATTTCTATATATATATCGTTGGCGACGGCGGCAGCCGTATGTCTTGAGAGACGATGGTGTAGCGCTATGGTAGGCATTTGCGGTAGTGACTGTCAAGGCCCACCCTAGAGTGACAGTTTCTTCAACAATTATTGCATACGAAAGGGCTTTGAGGAGCCATGAGGGCTACCCTTTCTTTCCTCTTTGCTCTTTTCTCAGCTCGCTTGTTTATTCTGTTTGTTTCAGCTTTTTGATACCCTCGTTGACAGTGGTCTTCCAGAGCTGGCGTGTTTCAGCAGTGCCTTCCCAGGTGTTTATGTCGATGCCAGATAATTTCATGTCCCGCTTGCACACATCCTTGTACCGAAGCTGTGGTCTTCCTGTGCGGCGGGAGCCCTCACTCAGCTCTCCATACAACATGTCTTTAGGGATGCGCCCCTCGTCCATTCGCCATACGTGACCCAACCACCTAAGTTGTCTCTGGCTCAGCAGTGCGAGCAGACTTGGCATGCCAGCACGCTGTAGTACCTCGGTGTTGGTTACTCTGTCTTGCCATTTTATATGGAGCAGACGCCTGAGACAGCGAAGGTGGAAGCTGTTGAGCCGCTTTTCCTGACCAGCGTACGTGGACCAGGCCTCACTGCCATAAAGGAGTGTGCTGAGTACACAGGCCTGGTAGACACGTAGCTTGGTGTTCTCTGTTAGCTGGGTATTACTCCATACACGCTTGTTCAGTTTGGACATCACTGCGGCGGCTTTCCTGATTCTGCATGAGATCTCTATGTCAAGAGAGAGAGTGTTGGTGATAGTGGATCCCAGGTAGGTGAAGGAGTCCACGACCTCAAGCTGCGTGTTATTTATGTTGATGTTTGGGACTGTGTTTGTGCCCTGGGCCAGGATGGTTGTCTTCTTCAGGCTGATGGTCAGTCTGAATTCATTACAGGCATGGGACCGGCGATTGACTAACTCTTGAAGACCAGCCTCAATGTGGGACGTCAGTGCAGCGTCATCCGCGAACAGCATCTCGCGGATGAGGACCTGCCTCACCTTCATCTTAGCGCGCAGTCGAGCTATGTTAAACAATTTTCCATCTGACCTGGTGTGGATATGGATCCCTTCCTCACTGTCAGAGAAGGCATACTGAAGAAGCATCGAGAAGAATATCCCAAAGAGTGTCGGTGCTAGGACGCAGCCTTGCTTTACACCACTGCTCACTGGGAAAGCTGCAGAAGTCCCACCATTGAAGCAGACTGTGCTGTGCATGTCCTCCTGAAAGGAGGTCATGATTTGAAGTAACCTTTTAGGACATCCAATCTTCCGCAGGAGGCTGAAGAGTCCACTTCTGCTGACCAGGTCGAATGCTTTAGTCAGGTCTATGAAAGCAATGTACAGGGGCTTCTGCTGCTCCCGACACTTCTCTTGCAGTTGACGAAGTGAGAAGATCATATCGACTGTGGATCGGCCTGCCCTGAAACCACACTGTGATTCTGGGTACACCCGGGAAGCAAGAATCTGAAGGCGAGTAAGGACAACACGAGCAAAGACTTTTCCTATGATGCTAAGGAGGGAGATGCCACGGTAGCTGTTACAGTCACTGCGGTCACCCTTGTTTTTGTAGAGGGTTACAATGTTTGCATCGCGCATATCCTGGAGGATGAACCCTTCCTTCCAGCATAAGCACAGCAGCTCATGGCGGTGCTGCAGGAGTGCTGGCTTGCCACTCTTCAAGACTTCAGGGGGGATGCCATCCTTTCCAGGGGCTTTTCCACAGGCCAGACAATCAATGGCTTTGCCCAGTTCGTCCACTGAAGGCAGGTAATCCAGATCCTCTATGACAGGTAAGTTAGGTAGGGCATTTAATGCTGCATCGGTCACCACATTCTTGGTTGCGTACAGCTCCAGGTAATGTTCCACCCAGCATTCAAGCTGCTTGCCTTGGTCCGTGATCACCTCCCCGGTCTTGGTCTTGAGGGGTGCAGTCTTAATTGTGATTGGGCCAGTAGCTGTCTTGATGCCATTGTACATGGCCATTGCGTTTCCAGTGTCAGCTGCCATCTGGATCTTGCTGCAGAGGTTCAGCCAGAAGTCGTTTGCACAGCGGCGGGCTGTCTGCTGGGCCTTGTTTCGTGCAGCTTTGAGGGTGTCCTGAGTACTGGTGCTGGGGTTTTGCTTGTATGCTAGGAGGGCTTCCCTCTTGGCTTCTGTCACAGGCTGCATCTCCTCCTAGTGAGCCTCGTGCCAATCTACACTCCGACGCTCCTTTTTCCCAAAAGCGGTGAGGGCTGTTGTGTAGATAGTATCTCTTAGGAAGCTCCACTTGCTGTTGATGTCTTTGCCAGGAGTCTGCAAAGCCAACTTCTCCTTGACTGTGTCATGAAACAGTTGGATTCGCTGGGGATCCCTTGAGGAGCAGCTGTTGATGCGTGGGAGGCCTTTAGTTTTAGAGTGATGGATCCTCTTTGTTGTCAGCCGTATCCTGCTTCCAACGAGGGTGTGGTCTGTGTCGCAGTCTGCGCTATGGAAACTTCTAGTGTGGAGAACGCTGCTCAGATCTGTGCACCTGGTGAGGATAAGGTCGAGCTGGTGCCAGTGGCAAGATCTGGGATGTCTCCAGGAAACTTTGTGGCGGTCTTTGCACTTGAAGTATGTATTTGTTACACACAGGCCATGATGGCAGCACAGTTCCAACAACCTCTGTCCATTCTCATTCATCCTGCCTATGCCGTGGTGACCAAGGCAGGAAGGCCAGGTGTCACAGTCGGCGCCCACTCTAGAATTGAAGTCTCCTAGTAGGTAAAGTCCATCAGTGCTGGGGATCCTGGAAATTGTATCATCCAGAGCATCGTAAAACTGGTTTTTGGCCTCTGGGGTGGAACTGAGTGTTGGTGCATAGATGCTGAGGAGATTTACAAAACCTTCAGTTGTAGAGAGGCGTAAAGTGAGGATTCTCTCTGATCCACTGGTAGGAGGTTCAATCGCCGTAGTCAATGAGTTCTTCACAGCGAACCCTACACCATGCAGTCTCGGGTTGTCTTGTAGCAGGCCCTGCCAGTAGAAGGTGTAGTTGGCCTCTTTGATAGTACCACTGTCAGCCAGGTGGGTTTCCTGTAGACAAGCAATGTCGATATTCAGACGTGTCAGTTCATGGCCGATGACTGCAGTCTTGCGGGCATCGTCAATTTGCTGAAGATCACTTGTCAGTCCAGGACACATAGTCCGTACGTTCCAGCTTGCTCTTCGAAGAGCTGGAGTCTTCGTATCTATCCATTTTTGTCTGCCTGGTGCAGAATTTACAGCTTGCTTGTCGAGATGGTCAGTCCCTAAGCCCTGCGCACCCAGCACGGCAGGCGAGCTGTGGCGGGACAGCACCTTACTGGCTGGGGGCTGCCCAGCTTGGAGCGGGCAGTAGCTGTCCAGTGAGACACGATGGTCTCTCCCACTGTCAGAAGTAGCACCAGGCGCCCGTATCCTACGCCAATCAGAATGAGCTTTTAACCGGTAACTGCTACTTCCCGTGTTGAGCCGAAGTCTTGCATCAACGCTGGAGTGTCCTCTCCCGTGCACTACGAGCCTGGGCGGAAACTATGGAGAACTTGTGCTGCCCAGACGTCAAGTCCCCCCTCTCGGCCTTGCTGATAGCATCCAAAGGAAAGGAAGATCCAGTACAATTTGGTATCAGCGCAGCTGCAGGAGTTGCCAGAAGGTAGGGGAATCCTCAGACCAACTGCCTTAGGGGCTCCACTCCGGATTTCTGTAGGGTTTACTCCTTAGCCTTCTCCCAATCAAGGGAATCCACAAGGCAGTGGGACTATTTAACCCATAGTTGGGGATTTGGGTCATGGGCATCAGGGCGTGTCCACACGCCGGTGGGCCTGCATGCCGCATGTCTGGGGGCCAAACCTCCTCCGAGTCCCCTGTAGTTCAGCCTGAGTCCGAAAGGTACTCAGTTACCATGTGTCGCCGCAAGGAGGCACTACATGGGGCTTGATGGTGGAGAGGCTATGTACTGGCAGGGAGAGACTTACTCATTTGGCTCCCCTTTTCACAGGCAAGCTGCTAGCCAGCGGTGTTAGTTGAAAGCGAGAGGTGACAAGCACTACTACTATGACCACAACTACCACACTTTGCGCATCACAACACCCATTTGACACACACACATAGAATATATATATATATATATATATATATATATATATATATATATATATATATATATATATATATGTATATATATGTGTGTGTGTGGGTGTGTGTGTAAATGCAGCCATGAGGCGGGGGGGGCACTAACCAGTGTCTCTCCCCCTTCTGCCGGTCCCAAGCCCGGATAAATGCAGAAGGTTGCGACAGGAAGGGCATCCGGCGTAAAACTTCTGCCACTTAAAAAATGCAAATGGTCAAAACAAAACTCATACCAGATCGGTCGATGCCCGTGTTAACAACGACCACCATCAGTGCTGTCAACCAACAGGGTGCTGATGGAAATTGGACTACTGTTGGTCGAAGACATCGAAGAAGGAGAGGCGGGAGTCGTGTCCATAGGCAGAGAGAGAAGAGGAAAGGCGTGAGCCTAGGACTGAGAGTAAGGACTGACATGATGCAGAGGAGGAAGGTGGACATCCTGTGTGTTCAGGAGACCAGGTGGAAAGGTAGCAAAGCTAAAAGCTTAGGAGCAGGGTTTAAGCTGTTTTATCTCGGTGTGGATGGGAAGAGAAATGGAGTCGGAGTCATCTTGAAGGAGGAGTTTGTCAGGAATGTTCTAGAAGTGAAAAGAGTATCAGACAGAGTGATGAGTCTCAAGTTAGAAATTGAAGGTGTGATGGTCAATGTTGTTAGTGCTTATGCCCCACAGGCAGGATGTAAGCTCGAAGAGAAGGAGAGATTCTGGAGTGAGTTAGATGAAGTGATGCAGAGTAACCCCAGAGGTGAAAGAGTTGTCATTGGGGCAGACTCCAATGGACATGTTGGTGCAGGCAACAGAGGGGACGAGGAAGTGATGGGCACGTTTGGTATCCAGGACAGGAACACCAAAGGACAGATGTTGATCGATTTTGCAAAAAGGATGGAAATGGCTGTGGTGAATACTTTCTTCAAGAAGAAACAGGAGCATAGGGTGACTTATGAAAGCGGAGGTAAGAGCACACAGGTAGACTACATCTTGTGTAGGCGTTGTAACTTGAAGGAAGTCAGTGACTGCAAAGTAGTAGTGGGTGAGAGTGTTGCCAAACAGCATAGGATGGTGGTGTGCAGGATGATTCTGATGGTGAGAAAGGCGAAAAAGTCAAAGGCAGAGCAGAAGACAAAATGGTGGAAGCTGAAAAAGGAAGCGTGTCATGTTGTCTTCAAGGAGGAGTTGAAACAGGCTTTGAGTGGTCAGGAAGTGCTTCCAGATGACTGGACAACCACAGCCAATGTGATCAGGGAGACCGGTAGGAGAGTACTTGGTGTGTCCTCTGGAAGGAAAGTAGATAAGGAAACTTGGTGGTGGAATGAGGAAGTGTAGGATTGGCTACAAAAGATGAGGTTAGCTAAGAAGAAGTGGGACACAGAGAGGACTGAAGAGAGTAAACAGGAGTACAGGTAGACACAGCATAAGGCGAAGGTAGTCAAAGGCCAAACAGAGGGCGTATGATGACTTGTATGATAGGTTGGACAGTAAGGAGGGAGAAAATGATTTATACAGATTAGCACAGCAGAGAAATAGAGATGGGAAAGAAGTGCAGCAAGTTCAAGTGATAAAGGACAGAGAGGGAAATGTATTGACTGATGACAGAAGTGTGCTGGGAAGATGGAAAGAGTACTTTGAAGAGCTGATGAATGAGGAAAATGAGAGAGAAAAAGAGTAGAAGGGTGACCGTTGAGGACCAGGAAGTAGCAAAGATTAGTAAGGGAGAAGTGAGGAGGGCATTGAAGAGGATGAAGAGTGGAAAGGCAGTTGGCCCTGATGACATACCAGTTGAGGTATGGAAGTGTCTAGGGGAGGTAGCAGGAGATTTTCTTACAAGAATATTCGACAAGGTCTTAGAAAGTGAGCAGATGCCGGAGGAATGGAGGAGAAGTGTGCTTGTGCCCATTTTTAAGAACAAAGGAGATGTACAGAGTTGTGGCAACTACAGAGGGATAAAGTTGATGAGCCATACAATGAAGTTATGGGAACGAATAGTGGAAGCAAGACTAAGGGCAGAGGTCAGCATTTGTGAACAACAGTTTGGTTTCATGCCAAGAAAGCGCACCACAGATGCAGTGTTTGCTTTGAGGATGTTAATAGAGAAGTACAGAGAAGGTCAAAAGGAGCTGCATTGTGATTTTGTGGATCTGGAGAAAGCATATGACAGGGTGCCGAGAGAAGAACTTTGGTATTGTATGAGGAAATCTGGAGTGGCAGAGATGTATGTTAGAGTGGTGCAGGACATGTATGAGAGATGTAAAACAGTGGTGAGGTGTGCTGTTGGTGTGACAGAAGAGTTCAAGGTGGAGGTGGGACTGCATCAAGGGTCAGCTCTCAGCCCCTTCTTGTTTGCTATGGTGATGGACAGGCTGACAGACGAGGTTAGACAAGAATCTCCATGGACTATGATGCTTGCAGATGACATCGTGATCTGTAGTGAGAGCAGAGAACAAGTGGATGAAAATCTAGAGAGGTGGAGGTATGCCCTGGAAAGGAGGAGAATGAAGGTTATTTTCAGTAAGACAGAATACATGTGTGTGAACAACAAGGACCCAAGAGGAACGGTGAGGTTACAGGGGGCAGAAATAAAGAAGGTGGAGGATTTTAAGTACTTAGGCTCAACAGTCCAGAGCAATGGAGAGTGTGGAAAAGAGGTGAAGAAGCGCATGCAGGCAGGTTGGAATGGATGGAGAAAAGTGTCCGGTGTGATGTGTGATCGGAGAGTATTGGCAAGAATGAAAAGAAAAGTGTACAAGACGGTGATGAGGCCAGCGATGTTGTATGGTTTAGAGACAGTGGCACTGGGGAAAAGACAGGAGTCAGAGTTGGAGGTAGCAGAGATGAAAATGTTGAGGTTCTCTCTGTGAGTAATGAGGATGGATAGGATCAGAAATGAGTACATCAGAGGGACAGCACATGTTAGATGTTTTGGAGACAAAGTCAGAGAGGCTAGATTGAGATGGTTTGGACATGTACAGAGGAGGGATAGTGAGTATATTGATAGTAGGATTCTGAGGTTGGAACTACCAGGCAGAAAGCCCAGAGGAAGACCAAAGAGAAGATTTATGGATGTGGTGAAGGCTGACATGAAGGTCGTTGGAGTAAGAGTAGGAGATGCAGAGGATAGGGAGAGATGGAGGCAGATCATTTGCTGTGGCGACTCCTGAAGGGAACAGCCGAAAGAAAAAGAATATGTGTCTGTGTGTGTGTGTGTGTGTGTGTGTGTGTGTGTGTGTGTGTGGGCATGTGTGCGTGTCTGCGTGTGTGTTTAAAGTCTCAAATTTTACCTCACTGACATCTGCTTCAGAACTTTCTGCAAAAGAACAAAAGATGATGAAGATGATGATTATTATTATTATTATTATTATTATTATTACTGTTGTTGTTGTTGTAGTAGTGACATTTTACCTCTGTGTGATTTTATCTGTCGAAGTGCAATGAAGATCAGGATATTAAGAAAAATCACATTCACAGAACCGAACACTACAGTCAGCACAAAGTACACAGAACTAACTAAACCTTGGAGAAAAGTGTAAATAAACATTTTGATCATTAAGTCTGCAAAGTAATTCAATATGAAATATACAGGAGTGTTCTAAAAAAATTATGAACGCCAAACCTGTGACTTTTTCCTCAGAAAGTGTTTTATTTTCCACTAAAAAAACAAAGATAAATTTTACAACTTCAGGCTTCTCAGTCAAGTTTTACTGAAACTCTTCATTTATGATAAATTTACCTTTTAGTTGTAAATACGTCGAGTTACTGAAGATCATTTTATCTCTGGGTTTGGAGCTGCAGTAATAGAGTCCAGTATCAGAGACATTTACTGCAGTGATGGCGAGAGTCGAGTTCTTGTCCTGAACAGACATCACTATTCTCTCACTCTCAGTAAAGAAGTAACAGGGTTCTGATGGAGCTGATGTCCGAAACTTTTTACAACCAAGAAGAAGTGGAACTGAACCACATGTGTGTTTATACCAGAAGATGTAACCTGTAAGAGTCAGATCATGGTGGCACGAAATACTGACTTTATCTCCATCCTCTGCCTCCAAAGTTAAAGAACTCTGAGTCTCTGAGAGTAAACCTGCAACAAAGAGAATACAAACATACATACATACATACATACATATAACTGAAAGGGATTTTTGATATCTTATACTAATTAACATCCATACTTATGTTCTCAGAATCATATGACAGCTATCTAACATCATTGTTATTTTTGCATCTGTTTTATATTTTGTGATTATTTATACATGTATTCACTCGCACTGTACTCATGATATCCTCCTTGTACTGTTTGTAACCATTTGACAATGGGGTTCATAGTGTGTCTCGCCCTCCCACATTCGTGTGCGAGTGGGTGATACTTCCCTGAGTGTGTGTGTTCATGTTTGGATATTCTGGGATATTCTGAGTTATTTAGGGCCCCCAAGGCAGAAGAGAGACCGAGAGATCCTTATACCTGTTTTTCAGTGCAAGAAATAAGTCAGATCAGAACTGGGACATTTCATTTCTTCTCTCCTTATCAGAATCGTCCTGTTTCCTGCACCTTGCATATTGTGTAATTGTAATTGCTGTAAATTGGACAACGTGACAAGGTCATGATGACCTGATGTCTGACAGTTATGTGTCAACATGATTTAACTTCCTCATTTTTATGTATAAATAACCCTGTACTGTTTGGCAATTTTGGTGATCGGTGAATAAACACTTGAGCACCTAAACTTGATCCGTGTCTGTGCTTTCTTTGGTGATCACTCCATTGCGCTGGGTGAGACTCGAGGAACTGGTCCACGAGAAAACTGCATAGGGCCATCATAGACCCGAATAATATCTTTTTAATTTACTAATACTACGTTTTGTAAATAATTTTAATAAAGTTTCTTAACATTGTTTCCCATCTACTGTGCTATAAAGAAGAGCAGTGCACTCATCCTGGTGCGAGAAAATTGTCCCTCTTCACATCCGTTTTCCTGTGGTCTATCTGGCTTCAAGTTTCAGCTCCGTGCTCGACCAGTTCCTGCTCCATAGTTCCCTGTATCGAAAGTTTTTGTGTTTCTCCTCGTCACTAGCAGTGACTATGTTTCCCTCTTGCTCAAGTGCCTCCCCCTGTAACAATAAAGTCTCTCCGTGTTCATCCTACTCGGTCTACTGCATTTTGGGTTCAGCTGAAAGTTCCCAATGTCACAGTTAGCTTGATAATTTATGGTGCATTTAGGTTTGCATCTTGTACCAATAAATAATAAATTCAATAGAATGAAACAAGATGATTATGCAGCAAGAGAGAGAGAGAGAGAGAGAGAGAGAGAGAGAGAGATTGTGTACAGACTGAGATCCCCCTGCGATCAATGAAATCCACGAAGTAGGATCAAACCCCCCTTTTCGCCAACCATTCCAACCTGTCTGCACACGCATCTTCACCTCTCTTCCACACTCTCCATTGCTCTGGACTGTTGAGCCTAAGTACTGAACATCCTCCACGTTCTTTAACTCTGCTCCTTGTAAAACTCACTGTTCCTTTTGGGTCCTTCTCATTTACACACATGTATTTTGACATACTGAGGCTAACCTTCATTCCTCTCTTTTCCAGGGCATACCTCCGCCTCTCTAGATTTTCCTTCACTTGTTCTCTGCTCTCACTACAGACCACAATGTCATCTGCAAACATCATAGTGCATGGAGATTCTTGTCTGACCTTGTCTGTCAGCCTGTCCATCACCATTGCAAACAAGAAGGGACTCAGAGCTGATCCTTGATGCAGTCCCACCTCCACCTTGAATTCTTCGGTCACGCCGACAGCACGCCTTACCACTTTCTTACATCTCTCATACATGCCCTGCACCACTCTAACATACTTTTCTTCCACTCCAGACTTCCTCATGCAATACCACAGTTCTTCACTTGGCACCCTGTCATATGCTTTCTCCAGATCCACAAAGACACAATGCAGCTCCCTCTGGCCTTCTCTGTACTTCTCTATTAACATCCTCAAAGCAAACACTGCATCTGTGGTGCTCTTTCTTGGCATGAAACCAAACTGTTGTTCACAAATGCTGACCTCTGCCCTTACTGTAGCTTCCACTATTCTTTCCCATAACTTCATCATATGGCTCATCAAGTTTATGTACTTTACTGTAGTTGCCACAACTCTGCACGTCTCCCTTGTTCTTAAAAATGGGCACCAGCACACTTCTCCATTCCTCCAGCATCTGCTCACTTTCTAATACCTTGTTGAATGTTCTTGTTCGAAAATCTACTGCTACCTCTCCTAGACACCTCCACCGATATATCATCAGGACCAACTGCCTTTCCACTCTTCATTCTCTTCAATGCCCTCCTCACTTCACCCTTACTAATCTTTGCTACTTCCTGCTGCTCAACGGTCACCTCTTCACAGAGTGTCACAGAGTATGTCCACCTTCCTCCTCTGCATCATGTCAGCCAGTACTCTACCTTTTTCTTTCATAGATCCAACATTCAAAGTCCATACTCTCAGTCCTACACTCATGCTTTTCCTCTTCTCTCCTCGCCTATGGACACGTCTCCTGCCTCTCCTTCTTCAACCAACCAAGGAGAGAGGGCGAGAGAGAGAGAGCTGGTTGACATGCAGAGGAGGAAGGTGTGCTTTGTGTGCAGGAGACCAGGTGGAAAGGTAGCAAAGCCAGAAGATTGGGAGCATTGTTTAAGCTGTTTTATCACAGTGTGGATGGGAAGAGAAATGGAGTAGGAGTCATCTTGAAGGAGCGGTTTGTCAAGAAAGTATTAAAAGTGAAAAGAGTGTCAGACAGAGTGATGAATGTCAAGTTGGAAATTGAAGGGTGATGTTCAGTGTTGTTAGTGCTTATGCCCCACAGGCAGGATGTGAGCTAGAAGAGAAGGAGATATTCTAGAGTGAGTTCGATGAAATGATAGAGAGTACCCCAGAGGGGAAAGAGAGGTCATTGGTGCAGACTTCAATGGACATGTTGGTGCAGACAACAGAGGGGACGGGAAAGGTTTGACGGGCAGGTTTGGTATCCAGGACAGGAACGCAGAAGGACAGATGTTGATAGATTTTGCAAAAAGGATGGAAATAGCTGTGGTGAATACTTTCTTCCAGAAGAGACAGGAGCATAGGCTGACTTATTAAAGCAGAGGTAGGAGCACACTGGTAGAGTACATCTTGTGTAGGCGATGTAATTTGAAGGAAGTCAACAAGATCTTATAGCGTGATAGGATGCCGGACAAATGGAGGAGAAGGGTGCTGGTGTGCATTTTCAAGAACAATGGAGAGTTGTGGCAACTACAGAGGGATAAAGTAGATGAGCCATATGACGAAGTTATGGGAAAGAATAGTGGAAGCTAGACTTAGGGCAGATGTCAGCATTTGTGAACAACAGTTTGGTTTCATGCCAAGAAAGCGCACCACAGATGCAGTGTTTGCTTTGAGGATGTTAATAGAGAAGTACAGAGAAGGTCAGAGGAAGCTGCATTGTGCCTTTGTGGATCTGGAGAAAGCATATGACAGGGTGTCGAGAGAGGAAGTGTAGTATTGCATGAGGAAGTCTGGAGTGGCAGAAAAGAATGTTAGAGTGGTGCAAGACATGTATGAGAGATGTAAGACAGTGGTCAGGTGTGCTGTCGGTTTGACAGAAGAGGTCAAGATGGAGGTAGGACTCCATCAAGGGTCAGCTCTGAGCCCCTTCTTGTTTGCAATGGTGATGGACAGGCTGACAGACGAGGTTAGACAAGAATCTCCATGGACTATGATGTTTGCAGATGACATTGTGATCTGCAGTGAGAGCAGAGAACAAGTGCAAGAAAATCTGGAGAGCTGGAGGTATGCCCTGGAACTGAGGGGAATGAAGGTTAGACTAAAATGCACACACCTACTCACAAATAAAAATCACACCCATATACACAGATAAAATACACACTCCGATACACAGATAAAAGGCAAACCTTTAGAGGCAGATTAAATACACACCCATAAAACACAGATAAAATACATACCCTTCATACTCACATAAAATACAAATCCCTGTACGCAGATAAAATACAAACCCAAATACACTTGTCTGTCTGTCTTCCTTTCGGCTTTTTTCCCTTTTTTTTTACTCAGGAGTCGCCACAGCGAATCATCTGACTCACACGTTTGATTTGACAGAGGTTTTCAGATTCCCTTCGTGTCACAACCCTTTTAGCAAGGGACAGAAACACGTTGACGACTTTGCAGCCTACTCTTTACGAAGGTCAGCAATGGTTCTTTTACAAGCCTCTCACCATAGACAGTGAGAGACATGACCCGCCTTTGATAACCCAGTTAGCCGCACTGGGGGGGACAGTGACAACGCTGTGGAGAGTGGGACTCGAACCCCCAACCTTTGGATCAGCGATCCAGCGCCCTATATCACTAGACCACCACTGCCCCCTTTATTTGTATATTGTAGTGTCTATTTTATCTCTCTTAAGGGTTTTTGTCTATTTTTTGTCTAACATTTTCTGTTCCTTAGGGGTCAGGGGTGTATTTTATCTGTGTTTTGGAGGTGTGTATTTTATCTGTGTTTTTAGGGGGTGTATTTTATCTGCGTATAGGGGTGTGTTTAGGGAGTGTGCATTGTACCTGTGCTTATGAGTGTTTTTTTATTTCTGTGTCTGGAGGGTATGTTTTCTTTCTGTGTCTCGGGATGTTGTTTTATCTGTGATTTGAGGTGTGTATTTTAGTTGTGATAAGGGGTGTGTATTTTATCTTTAATCAAAATTCAGTAATTGTATAATTTATTCCCACTGCTTGGGCTAAAATATTAACTGTGACTGACTACCACATTATTTTTTCTTTACTTCTTTTGTTGTTTCTTAAAGCCAGAAAGTTGCCATTTGAAATGACTTTAGTTTTGTGTCATGTCTGTGATCTGACTTTTTTCTTCAAAATTAAACAACTGAATGGACATCCTCCAAGACTGGTGATTCCATAGTTTTTGCCAGGGCTTGTATTCATAATTTACTTCTTTTTGTGTACTGTGTCATTTTTTTTTATTATTTAATTTAATTTTATTGATTTTAGTTATTTATTTTTTTATGTTTTATTTAGATAAAATATGTCTGAAAGCTGGTGGAGGTTGGACCTGGATGAACCACAACTGAGTATCAGGTTTCACAGTGTATCAAGTGTCACTTCTGTGGTCGGAAAAATGTTCAAAACTTAAAATCGGCAGATGCAGACCACAGCCTCATTAATTTCACTTTTGAAAAAGGAAAAAATAAATTATAGAATCTAATTCCTGTTGGTTTTTCAATGAATTCCACTAAATATTACATTTCTTTCTTTAGTTCATTAAATTGTTTGTAATTCATTTGTTCACATATGAATTTATTTATACGTTCTTTGAAGCTGTATTCAAATAGAAAAGTTAGCATGGCTACGGCACAGCAAGAAGGTCCTGGGTTCGATTCTCAGCTCGGGCATTGCTGTGTGGAGTTTGCATGTTCTCCCCGTGCCTGTGTGGGTTTACTCCAGGTACTCCAGTTTCCTCCCACATTCCAAAAACATGCAGAGTAGGTTAAATGCTATTCCAAATCTCCCCAAGGTGTACGTGTTAATGATCCTGTGAGTGTTGATCCTGTGATGACCTGGCAAGCTGTCCAGAGTGTATCCTGCCCTCGCCCAGAATCGGCTAAGATGGACACTAGCCTTCCCACCCCACGATCCTAATGAGTATAAAGCGGTTCAGAAAATGAATGGATGAATTTATAATATGTGATATAATTTAATCATTAACCCCAAATCATATTTTAATTTAAAATAAAAAATGTACAAGTGTTTGAAAGTAAATAACCGCACAGCTGTTGCTTTTTTCCCCAAAATGTGATTTATTTTACACTAAAAAAAAAAACCTACAAAAAAAAAAGAACTAATTTCTCTTTCTTTTCAGTCAAGTTTTATTGAAAGTCTTTAATTTGTATAAATTTTCCTTTCATTTGAATAAAGGTCGAGTTACTGAAGTGTATTATTTCTAGTTCTCTGAAGGTACAGTAATAGAGTCCAGTATCAGAGACATTTATTGTAGTGATGGTGAGAGTCAAGTTCTTGTCCTGAACAGACATCACTATTCTCTCACTCTCAGTATAAAGTTACAGGGTTCTTATGGAACTGATGTCTGAAACTTTCTACACCAAAGAAGAAGTGGAACTGAGTCTTTTGTTCATTCATTTTCTGAACTGCTTAATCCTAATTAGGGTCACGGGGAGGCTAGCACCCATCTCAGTCGACTCCAACCACAGGCAGGGTACACAATGGACAGCTTTCAAGATCATTACAGGCCAAAAACACGCTGACAGCAATGCAGTCTTCTCTTCGAAAGTCAGCAATGGTACTTGTACATGCGGCTCACCACAGACAGTAACACACATGGCTGGCCTTTGAAAATCCAATTAGCTGTACAGAGGGGTGAACACGACAGCAGTGACAAATTGTTGGTAGAGTTCTTGAATCAACCTTCAGATCAGTAAGCCAGCACCAGTGGTGACAGTGGTGGCGTTAGGAGGTGGATTAAGTCCTTTAAGCCCCACTGAAGGCCCATGTACCAAATGCACGGTTCACCATTGAGTATACCTAATAGTGATGCCTTCTTTCAGCAGGATAATGTACTCTGTCCTTTCAAAAAATGTTCAGAAATGGTTTGAGGAATGTGTTAAAGAGCTAAAGGTGTTGATGTGCGTGAGAAAATTCCTGAAATCTTAATTTGATCAAGCATATATGGGATGTGCTGGACAAGGAATTCCAATCCACAGTTGTCTCATCGAGGATCGACTAACGATAATATCTTGGTGTGAAATAATTACAACTTTACACAACTTTAGAGGTCTTGTAAAATTCATGAATCAGTCAACTTATTTTCTGAAAAAAAAAAAGTCCTCGATGAAGCAATTCACTCAGCAAACTAAAAATTACATCTTATTTTTTTCTTTGCATATTTTCAGTAGACTGCTTTCCATTTGCGTAGCAACATTTCAGCCTTTCTCACCACATTGATTTTTTAATTGATGAATTGGTGAGATTATTCTATAAAGGAATTCAGGGTATCATGAAAGATGAGGGAGATGTATGCAAGTAGTTTGAGATAAAGTCCAGGGATAAACAAAGATTGTTGTTCCTGATTATGTTGACAGTGAGGGAAGGCAAGAACAGCAAAGGTGGAGTTCACCTCAAAACTAAACGACCTCGACTTTGCTAATGATGTGGCTTTACTCTCCTTCACAAGACAACAAATTCAGGGCAGGATAACTAAAATGAATGAAGAAGCCAATTGGGCCAATTCCAACTTAATCAGGGAAAGTCATAAGAATTAATGCACAGGATGAAATAAAGGTTATAATTGGACACAGGACATTAAGGATGTCTCGGAATTCACATATCAGAGTGAAAGTTTGCAAAGAAGGAGGTGGTATGATGAGAGATATGTTCATCAGACTTAAAAGAATTCAGAGCAAAGACAGCATCTCAGGGAGAACCAAACTGAAGCGGCTTTTTCCCTTTCTTGAGAGTCGCCACAGCGAATCATCTGATTTGCACATTTGATTTGGCATGGGTTTTTACGTCGGATGCCCTTCCTGTCACAACCCTTTAGGAAGGGGCAGAAACACGCTGATGGCTTTGCAGCCTACCCATCTTGCTGTATAGATTGGAAATACGAAAGATAAAAAAGGAGACATCAAACCACAAAAGTTTCACAAAAGTTGTTTATGCAGAATCTTCTGTATCCGATGGCAGGATCACATCAGGAATGAGGTGCGACTAGAAAGAGCAGAGATTAAACCATTGAAATCAAAATCAGAAGTGAGGAGATTAATGGTTACCTTCTGAGGAAAGATAGAGAAAATGATTGTAATGTGGCAATGACATGGACTCTAAATGAAAAGCATGACCTCAGACCACATGGAGAAAGATGATGGGAAAAGAGAGTAGAGATGATAACTGGAGCTTGTAGGATGAGGAGCAGGTGGTATTTTCTGACAGAGATGTGGAAAAGCTCTGTGAAGGTCCTCAGTTATATGAGCACAAGGAGGATAGGAGGGAGATGGGTATGAAATAATGTGTTTTTGAAGTAAAATGTCTAAGATTCTAAAATAAAATGAATCTGGCAACAGAACAATCATTTTACAACAATTCAGTCCCACTGGTGTGATGGAACCTCACACTGGGACTCAGTGGAGTCTCTTTCATTCATTTTCTAATTACTTCTCATTAGGGTCGTGGGTAACTATTCCAGCTCACACTTACAGTCAATTTGGATCAGCCAATTAACCTAGTGTGCATGTTTTTGGATTGTGGGAGTAAACCGGAGTACCTGAAGGAAACCCACACAAGGACGGGGTCAACATGCAAACTCCACAGAAACACCCGAGCTAGGAATCGAACCCTGGACTTCTTGCTGAGAGGTGGACATGTGAACCATTATTCTACCGTGCGGCCTCAGTGAAGTGATGAAAGTTGCACTTACTGGTGTGCAACTGTCAGAGTGAATTAATAATATAAACTGTAAACACAACCTAACAGCAGAGCTCCTCAAAAACTAACCTTTCCTGATATAAGTTGATGACAGAACGATATCATGCAGTATAAAACAGCTTTGTACAACAAATATGAACACTAATGGTGCAGTGTAGCATTTTTTTTTTTTTTATCATTTTGATGATGCCACTGAATTTATTGTATGAATTTACTGTAAAGCACATTATGAAATGCCCCGCCCTTCATTTTTGATGTCTGAAAGTTTTATGGGATTGAGAGATTTCTTTAATGGAAATGTAATATCGCCGCAGGGTTCCTACGTGTACATGTACGTACAGATGGAGGGACACAATAGTTTTTATAAGAAAACAATTTTAAAAATCATACCTCTGGAGGTCATAAAACAACCAAAGTGGACAAAGTTTTCTTGGAGGTTGGGAATGTATTTTGACAACATCATGTGACTTTTCTCTTTTTTATGATGATGTAAATAATGATGTAAAGTTTATGACCTAAAAATCAGATCAATGCTCGACCAATTTAACTTCAAGGAGAAGAGAAATAAATCCGTGTGTAAAATCAGACCGATAGCTTAAATTTTAAAGATGTTCTGTGTGGATATTTAAAAACTCACGACCCAAGTTAACATGGAGGAGTGTGGCTTCTAACATAATTTCTTTTCTTTGCAGTTTGTGTTTAAATGTATGAAATACTGGTGTGTGTGTGTGTGTGTGTGTGTGTGTGTGTGTGTGTGTGTGTGTGTGTGTGTGTGTGTGTGTGTGTGTGTGTGTAGCTTCTCACTGTACAGATAATGATTTCAATCAAGATATTTCATTACCAAACACTAATCTCTCAATAAACGGCATGAATATGTCAAAATTCTACATTTGTACATGAAATTAACTTTCACCTCGATGACATCATCATTCTAAGTCCGAGTTTCCAAATAACTTCCACATATTCATTAAAACAGAAGCTGACTTATTTAAATTTTGCACACATAATTTTTTTTTCTTGATATTCGAATGAGATGAACTTTGAACAAGTGCTTTCTTCTCCTTTAAGCATGGCACTCTGAGATCTGCTAAACCACTGAATTCTGGTGATTCGGCCATGAACTCTACTTTTTATGCTTGAAATTTGACGTGATGTTAAGAAACTGCTGTGTAAATAAAGATCGGTACACTCCATTATCTGGCATTTACTCTGGTTGACATTCAGAAAGAAGATCAATACCCAGAACAGACATTGTTTGTCACAAAAATATATATTTATGGACAATGCAGCGCTAGAATCTAGTCAATATTAACATTTAAATTATTCTGGAGGTCACAGATTCTAATCAACTGAGTCACCAGCAATAACAACTTCTACTACTATTGGTACTACAAGAAAGACAAAAACAACACTATCAACATTCCATAATGAATACATAAAGGATTTAGTATCAAATTTTATGCCAAATGCTAGTAGATTAAGAATTTCAAAAATGATGTAAATGTACAAGGTGTCATATCAAAAAAGCCTGAATGCTAAACATTGCTTTCATTCTCTTGTTGACCCAAAGTTTTCTTTTTTTTAATCTACAAAATTAACGAAAATGTATTTCAGTAATTAAGATTATGGAGACTCACCCATGACACAGAGAAACACAGAGAAAGATTTAAACTGAATCATTGTGTATCAGTTGAGAGACAAAGAGGAAACTATGTGCTAGGTAAATCGTACACGGCTTTATCAGTGTGTAGGGGTGGGGCTATTTATACATACTGCACCACTTACACCCATAAACCCCCCCAAAATAATTAAACACACAAAATAACATTTTGAAAAAGATCCAAACACACAAAATAACATTTCTCAGACTTTTTACTTTAACAATACACTTCAGCATTCTCTCTCTCTCTCTCTCTCTCTCTCTCTCTCTCTCTCTCCCTCTCTCTCTCTCCCTCTCTCTCTCTCTCTATCACACACACACACACACACACACACACACTGTATAATGTAAGTAATTAGATGCATAATGTATATTTTAATAAAGTAGTTTATAACTGTTTATATATATATAAATATATATACATTCACACAAATAACTGTTGTGTCATTTGTAACTGTTGTGGTCAACACAGTATATTCTGGTGTTTAATGTAGTTTTATATTTACTACTACTACTACTAATAAAATAAATAAATGAATTAATAATAATAATAAGAATAATAATAATAATAATAACGACAACAACAATAATAATAATAATAATAATAATAACAATAATAATAATAATAATAATAATAACAACAACAACAATAATAATAATAATAATAATAATAATAATCATAATAATCATAATAATAATAATAATAATAATAATACGACTACCACTACTAATAATAATAATGATTTCAATTCAAAGTTTAATTTAGTATCTGACACCAGCGGCTTCCTCTTCACATTTTAATATAGAAGCTTTCATCCCTTATCTCCACTGTTTATCCATCAGGGTTACAGGGGAAAACTATGGACAATCCTCGCTGATTTCAGGTGAGAGGCAGGGTTACACCCTGAACAGATCACAAGTCTATCACAGGACTAAAACAGACAACAAGAAGACCAGTCATACATTCACGACTACTGCTGATACAGAGTAGCCATTTGACCCAATGTGCATGTCCTGCCAGAGGAAGCAGAGTACCAGGAGGAAACCCATCTGAGCAAAGGGCGAACATGCAAACTCTATCCAGAAAGACCCTTGGTTCAGATTCAAACCCCAACTCCTCACATTGTGAAGAACAGTGGGAGTCACCATGCCCTCTTAATGTTTACACTGGAGGTACCGTTCACAAACTTTTCAACATCCTGTTCTTATTGGTGTTGTTGGTGTGGACAGTTGGTTCTAAAAGTTCAACTCCTCCACTATTAGTAATCAGAATTGAATTAACTTCTTCTTGTGGACAGAAATTAGAATTTCATGGAGTTGATTTTGGCTTTTCAAGCTGAACGCAGAACGATGCCATTGTAACTTAAGATATTAAAATTTTATCTGATCAAGGATGTGTAGACCGAATCGAGCAATGATTCTAAAGGGCAGTGGTGGTGCCGTGGTTAAAGCTCTGTTATTAAACTGTTGGGCCCTTAAGTTTCAACTGCTACTGACGATAATCACACAGAACTACAGCACGTTTATATTTATACACAGTTTAAGTGATCCGATGATCAATTCCATCAAGCTAATTTTTTTTTTTATTCTTAAACCAGAAACAGATTTATTTTCATTTATTGAGACAAGCAAATTCAACAAAATTACCCACATCTGACTGTAATGTGTGCCAAAATACAACTATTTTAATAATCTGTTCGTATTATATGTGAATGCTGTATAAATTTTGCACAGCAACCACCATTTAAACTTTATTATATCAAAATCATTAGGAACAACGTTATTCATGCTTGTCTGCTCCAAACTGAATGTGTGGGGAGTGTGTGAAAGGTTCAGATGATCAGAAGTGGAGAAACCACAGAACAGACATGGACATGTGAGGTTTCACTGTTCTGATACCAGTGTCACGTCTGAAAATGTACCATGTGTCAGTGCTGTGGTTGGAAAATGAACAGAAACATCACTGGGTATGTTTGTGGTTTGATGGCTGCATCTGACTTCAATACAGATGTACAATTAAGAAATATTTAGCTGGATATCAAATAATTGTATTATTAACCTCAAAAATATATGTAGATATTCAGATATTTTAAAGAATATATATGGTATTTAATTGTAAAAAAAATAAATAATAAAAAAAATAAAATAAATAATAATAATAATAATAATAATAATAATAATAATAATAATAATAATCAGATATTTCAATAAAAATTAGTAATGACAATTTTTCTGTAGCTTTATTAAAATTATAAAATAAAAATCCCTTTAGATCATAATCCAAATGCTTCATTCAGTAAACTACTTCTGTTCATTTTACGCTGTGATTTCAAGGTTTTAAAATTATTTCAATATTTTCCCTCTTTTTAAACGGCTTGATTTTAGGCTACATTCCAAATTACCCATGAAACCTCAGGCTTTCTGTAAAATATAACATGCCCCCTTGTGAATTCAACCCTAGATCACCCAGTGTGCTGTTTGGGACACAGCCTGAGCTCAGTTGTTGTGCCAGTCTAAGATGCAAAATAATGGCTGTAGGACGTTGCTAGATTTCTGATCCATCTTTATTTGCTTTGATGCAAATTGTAAGAACTCTTCACCTGAGTGTCATGAACATGCGGCCGCAAGTCCGGTGACACGACTACAGAGTTGAGCATCAAACGGCGACCTAGAGCGTCCTGGTGCCAAGTGTACTTATGGACACCCTTATGTTCAAACATGGTGTTTGTGATAGACAACCTGTGATGAGCACAGAAGTCCAACAATGACACACCATTCAGGTTAAGACTGGAGAAGCCATACCTTCCGATCACACAATTCCAGGTCACACTGTCGTTGCCCCCATGGGCATTGAAATCTCACAGAAAAACAAGTAAGTCTCCTGTGAGAGCGTTCTCCAACACACCACCTAAAGACTCCAAGAAGGGTGGGTACTCTGAACTGTCACTTGGTGCATAAGAACAAATAACAGTCAGGACCCATCCCCCCCCACCTGAAGGCGGAGGGAAGCTACTCTTTTCATCAACTGGGGAGAACCCCAATGTTTGGGCACCAAGACTGGGGGGGGGGCTTTCCCCATGAGCAACTCCAGTATGTTCTGGACACTCAGGTGAAGACGGGAGCTGAACTGTCAACCAATCATCATCTGGTGATGAGCTGGCTTCAATGATGGAGGAGGCCGCCCTCCAGACCTGGCAGGTCCAAGCATGTAATTACAGTCTGCTAGGAACATTTGGGGGAGCCTCCTGTCCGAGAGGCCTTTGACTTCAATTTCTGACAGAGACACAACAATGTCCCCAAGGAGGCGGGTGACATGGACTCCAAACTGGGCCATGTTTCATGCCTCCATTGCTGAGGCAGCAGCCCATAGCTGTGGCCAGAAGGTCATCGGTGCTTGTCGTGGCAGTAACCCCTGAACCTGGTGGTGGACACCTGTGGTGAAGGGGTCCGTCCAGCTGAAAAAGGAGGCCAATCGGGTTGCATTCGCCTTTTGGACTCCCAAGGCAGCAGACAGGTACCGGCACGCCAAACGTGCTGCAGCCGAAGCTGTCGCAGATGCAAAATCTTGGGTGTGGGAGCGGTTCAGTGAGGGTATGGACAGTGATTATCAGCTGGACTCAAAAAGGTTAAGAACTGCCATCCGACGCTTCAGGAGGGGGATGCAGTTTGCCACAAATACTGTGTACAGTGAAGGTGGACGTTGCTCACCTTGACTGGGGATGTCGTTGGGAGGTGGATGAAATACTTTGAGGACCTCCTCAATCCCATTAACATATCCTCTGTGGAGCAGGAAAACCCTGGGGCCCATCACTGGAGTGGAAGTCACTGAGGTAGTCAAAAAGCTTCTTGGTGGTCTGCCTCTAGGGGTGGATGAGATCCGCCATGAATATCACAGGGCTCTGGATGATGTAGGACTGTCTTGGTTGACATGTCTCTGTAACATTGCATGGTCATCGCGAACTGTACCGCTCGATTGGCAAACCGGGTTGGTAGTCCCCCCTCATTAAAAAGGGGGACCGGAGGGTGCGTTCCAATTTTTGGGGAATCACATTCCTCAGCCTCCCCGGGAAAGTCTATGCAGGGGTAATGAAGAGGAGGATCCAACCAATAGTCAAACCTCAGCTTCAGGAGGAACAGTGTGGTTTTCGTTCTATCCGTAGCACTCTTTACCAACTCGATACACTCAACAGGGTCTTGGAAGGGCATGGGCGTTTGCCCAATCTGTCCACTTGTGTTTTGTGGGTTTGGAAAAGGCTTTCGTCTGTATCCCCGGGCTATCTTGTGGGGCGTGCTCCAGGAGTACGGCGTTCCTGACCCGTTGCTTCGGGCCATTTGATCGCTGTATCACTGGAGCCAGAGTTTGCTCTGTATTGTTGACAACAGGTCGAATTTGTTTCCAGTGAGGATTGGAATCCACCAAGGCTGTCATTTGTCACCGATTCTGCTCATAATTTTTATGGACAGAATTTATAGGCGCAGCCGAGGCGTTGAGGGGTTCTGGTTTGGTGGACATTGGATCTTGTCTCTGCTTTTTGCTGATGATGTTGTCCTTTTGGCTTCATTGAGCAGGGACCTCCAGCTCTCATTGGAGTGATTCGCAGTCGAGTGCGAAACGACCGGGATGAAAAGCTGCACTTCCAAATCTGAGGCCATGGTACTCAGTCGGCCAAGGGTGGAATGCATACTACGGGTCAGGAATAAGGTCCTGCCCCAAGTAGAAGAGTTCAGGTATCTTGGGGTCTTGTTCACGAGTGAGGGAAGGATGGAGCGGGAGATCGACAGAGGGATCGCTGCAGCCTCGGCTGTGAAATGGAGCCTGTATCGGTCTGTCGTGGTGAAGAGGGAGCTGAGCTGCAAGGCAAAGCTTTCAATTTAGCAGTCGAGCTACATTCCAACCCTCACCTATGGTCACGATCTTTGGGTAACGACCGAAAGAACAAGATCGCAGATACAAGCAGCTGAAATGAGCTTCCTTTGCCTGGTGACGGGGCTCTCCCTTAGCAATAAGGTGAGAATTTCTACCATCCGGGAGAGCTCGGAGTAGAACCACTGCTCCTCTGCATTAAGAGCGGCCAGTTGAGATGGCCCGGGCATCTGGTCAGAATGTCTCCCGAACACCTCCCTGGTGTGGTGTTTCGGGCATGTCCAACCAGGAAGAGACCCTGGGGTCAACCTAGACCACGCTGGAGGGTGTCTCTCCTCTTGTCTGGGAATGCCTCGGTGTCCCCCGGAAGAGTTGGAGGAAGTGGCTGTGGAGAAGGACGTCTAGACCTCATTGCTTAGGTTGGTGCCCCCACGACCCGATCCCAGAAGAAGCAGAAGAAGAAGAAGAAGAAGAAGAAGAAGAAGAAGATGATGATGATGATGATGATGATGATGATGATGATGAGTATTGGCAGTTTTAAATAAACAAAGTGAAACACATAAAAACAACAATTCTTCTTCTTCTTCTTATTATTATTATTATTATTAAATTACACTACAACATAACCATAAACCACAAAGGAATTAATTTGCCAAGCCACTTAGTCCAATTAGCATCGTGGGAAAACTGAATAGATTCAATAGCTCATCGCTATCTCATTATGACGCTTTAAATAAGGTAAATGAGTTTTTATTAATTTTTTTATTTATTTCTAAAGCTGATTTGAAGCACATCAAAATTGATTGATTGATGGATTTATTGATTGATTGATTGATTGATTGATTGATTGATTGATTGATTGATAATACAATTAGAATAATCATGTACCTCTGTGTGTCTTTATGTGTTTCAGTATATTAACACTTAGGACAGTAAAAGGACTTATGTTCAGTACACGGATCCCCAAATTCAACCAGAAGAACACAGCAGAAGAGACTGAGAAAGATAAAAAAGAAAATATTTTAATCATTAAACCTGCATCATATTTTAATTTTAAAATATACAGAAGTGTTTATGGAAAAATAATCACAGACCTGTCGCTTTATCCTCAGAAAGTGATTTAATTTCCGCTGAAAAAAAGTACAATTTCAGTCATCTCACTCAACTTTTCCTGCAACTCTTTTCTATATAAATTTACATTTCACTTGTAAATACGTCGAGTTGCTGAAGATCATTTTATCTCTGGGTTTGGAGCTGCAGTAATAGAGTCCAGTATCAGAGACATTTACTGCAGTGATGGTGAGAGTCGAGTTCTTGTCCTGAACAGACATCACTATTCTCTTACTCTCAGTAAAGAAGTAACAGGGTTCTGATGGAGCTGATGTCCGAAACGTTATCAAATGCAGGCCATGTCTCTCACTGTCTGCAGTGAGAGGTTCATGCAAAAGAATCATTGTTGACTTTTTCTCGCAAAGAGGAGCTGCATAGCCATCAACATGTATCTGCCCTGCGATGGCCTGAGTTCACAGTACAGTAACTGCTTGGGTATCCTGGAGTCTGACATACGGCAGATGTGTCCTGCCCATCGTGTCTGAGCTTTGCACATGATGGTAATAACGCTGCTCTCTCCAGAACCTCGGTGTTTGTGATCCTATCTTGCCAGCAGATATTAAAGATGTTTCGGAGATAACGGAGATGGAACTGCTGGAGAAGTTTCTCATGTCTTCTGTAGATGGTCCAAGATTCACAGCCATAAAGTTAAGACGACTGCTCTGTCACTTTGATCTTGGTGTATTGTAAGATGCCTCTTTGTTTCCAGACTAACTTCTTCAATCTCCCAAAAGCGCTGCCTGCCTTCGCAATGCGGTTGCTGACTTCAGCATCGATGTTGGGGTAGCGAGAGAGAGTACTGCCAAGGTAGGTGAAGTTTTCCACATCTTGAAGTCGCTTTCCCGTCACTGTAATGTTTGGTTCCTGATATGGTTTTCCTGGGGCGGGCTGATACATCACTTCAGTCTTCTTGATGCTGACGGTGAGGCCGAAGTTGTCGCAGGCATATGAGAATGCGTCCATTTCCTGTTGCATTTCTTGCTCATTGATGGCACTGAGGGCACAGTCATCAGCAAAGAGCAGATCATGAATCACAGTCTCTTTGACTTTAGTGATGGCCTGCAGATGTCGAAGGTTGAACAGCTTTCCATTGCACCTGGACTTGATGGGGATGCCGAGAGGAGTCTCCATAAAGGCATTGCCAGCATTGCCGAAAACATCAAGCTGAACATTGTAGGGGCAAGGACAGCCTTGTATAACTCCATTTGACACCTGAAACAGATCGGAGGCGTTTCCATCGTCAAGAACACGGGCCATCATCCCGTCGTGAAATTGTCTGAAAATCTTTACGAACCTGTCTGGGCAGCCAAACTTCGACATGATCTTCTACAGTCCCTCTCTGCTCACAGTGTCGAAGGATTTTGTTAGATCTACGAAAGTGATAGAGATCTTGACTTTGTTCCACACTTTTCTCCTGGATCTGACGGGCAGCAAAGATCATATCAATAGTCCCTTGACCTGTGCGGAATCCGCATTGGCTTTCAGGGAGATGACCTTGCTCGAGATGTTTCAGGAGACGATTGAGGAGCTCTCGGGCAAAGATCTTGCCGGCGATAGAGAGACGTGATATCCGTCTGTGGTTGTCACACGATCGCTTGTTGCCTTTTCTCTTGTAGATGTGAATGATTGTGGCATCTTTAAAATCTTGCGGGAGGGTCTCACTTTTCCAAAATGATTGAAATAGCGCTGTTAGTTTGTGTAGGAGAGAAGGGCTGCCTGACTTGAACACTTCAGCAGGGATGGCATCAGTCAATATCTGCTTGATTGCCTTGGCAACCTCGTCCTCTGATGGGGTTATGTCCAAGTCTGGGTTTATGTCCACCTTGGGAAGGCGTTGAACGGCTTCATCATTGATGGACGACGGACAATTTAGAATGCCATTGAAATGTTCTGCCCATCTCTCTACAATCTTGTTTTTGTCGGTGATGAGTGTTGTTCCGTCTGCGCTCAGTAAAGGGGAGCTGCCTGATGTTGGTGGTCCGAATACACACCTGAGCGAATCGTAGAAGCATTTCATGTCGTGTCTATCTGCAAAGCCTTGAATATCGTCGGCTTTGTTACTTAGCCATGTGTCTTGCATAGCGTGGAGATTTATCTGAACCTGTCTGCGCTTACTGACGTAGGCATCCTTCTTCGAGATCGAGTTGGGATTACTCTGATGAGCTATGAAGAGTTGGGATTTTTCTTCCAGCAGGGCTCTGATTTTGACATTATTTCATCAAACCAGTCCTGGTGGTTCCTGGTAGCTTGTCCGAGCACCTGTAGGGCAGCAGAATGAACAGTTGTCTCCAGAGAGTCAGAGTCGTTTCCGGTAGCCTCAGTCAGCTGGCTTTCTAAACTTGCTACTAGTTCTTCTTGAACAGAAGGAAGCTTGAGCTTGTTGACGTTGAGCTTCTTCACAACTGTCTGGCCTTGTGGTCTTCTCTTGGGCTGAATATGCAAATTGGTCTTAGAAATGATGTCCAACAGTCAGCACCACACATTGTCTTAGTCACGTGCACATCCCGCCTGTCCTTTGCTCTGACAATGACGTAGTCAATGACATGCCAATGCTTAAATCGAGGGTGCATTCACAACGTTTTGTTACGAGTTGAAAGTCGGAACATGGTGTTGCTGATGGCTAAGCCATGGGTGGCACATGTTCTAAGCAGGAGGAGACCGTTACTGTTGCATTTCCCTACTCCATGGGGTCCGAGGACTCCTTCCCATGCCTGGTGGTCTTGACCTACATGAGCGTTAAAGTCGCCAAGGAGTAGGAGCTTGTCCGCCTGCAGAACAGTGGAGATGAGGGCATCCAGTTCTTCATAGAACTCCTCCTTAGTGTCTTCCGAGTTTGTCATGGTGGGAGCATAGGCGCTAATGAGGGTAGCGGATCTCCCCCTGCCAAGGGGGAACTTGAGTTTCATGAGACGATCGTTGAGGCCTTCTGGTATACAATCGAGTTTTCGTACAAGATGGTCTTTAATCGCAAAGCCAACACCAGCCTCACGTCGCTCTTCATTGCTGCGGCCGCTCCAAAATAAGGTGTAGCCGCCTTCAATCTCATTGAGCTGGCCTTTGTCAGGAAAGCATGTTTCGCGGAGGGCTGCGATGTCGACGTTGTAGCGGGCGAATTCTCTGGCTACAAGGGCCATACGTCTTTCTGGTCTCCCTGACTTACAGGTGGTTAAGTCGAGAATAGTTCTAACGTTCCATGACGCAAGGGTGAGCTTGAATATTTTCTTGAATATTTCCTTGTGATTTCGACCGCAAGATGGGAACCCGCTTGCTGCGGTATGCTGGCCAGGTGGTTGTGTAACAGGCTATGCTTAGAGCACTTTTTCTAGCTCTGTCCTCAGACTATGGAGGCAGGCAGAGCTATCCGGCCTGGTCGCTCAGGGGGCTGCCAAACTTCCCTGCTGTCCCAATCGGAGAAGAACGACCCTATGGCCTGAGCAGCCTGTGTGCAGGATTGCAGCTACAGCTTCCAGTGATTCCGCACCTGCTGCTTCGCCACTCCCTGCTTGCGCAGCACCAGCCTCACTATCTCGTCCTGATGAGCCCGACCCCATCGCAAGACAGAGGCAAGACAGCTGGAGACTCATCGAGGGTGCAGGAGTTGCCAGAAAGGGACGAGATATGCCTTCTAACCGCCTACGGGGCTCCACTCAGGATTTTCTGTCGGGGTTAACTCCCTTAGCCTTAGCCATCTAAGGCCAACCCGCAAGGCAACAGGAAAAACTCGTGCCATGCAAGCTTCGTGACTTCACAAAACCCTGGCATGGGGGGCTAAGTGGGTGCTCAATCTTGCCCACGGATCTCCCACAGGCTAGCGGAGGGAAGGAGGTGCCTTACTTTTCCTGTTGGTGGAAAAATTTTCCACCCCGCCACCCATAAAAATAAATAAGGGGTTAGTGTAAAACCAACTTTAATTTTTAATCGAGATAATTATTTAAAATGTAATTGTCAGTCATTACGATAATGGCGACTCACCCATGAAACAATGACACACCGAGAAAGATTTAAACTGAATCATTGTGTATCAGTTGAGAGACAAAGAGGAAACTATGTTTTGGGTAAATCGTAAACCGCTTTATCTGTGTGTGTGTGTGTGTGTGGGGGGGGGGGTGTTATTTATACAGACTGTCCCACTTACTTAAACCCCAAAAAAGAACGAAACACACAAAATAACATTTCTCACATTCAAATTAATTATTATTATTATTATTATTATTACAGTCAGCCCCCTTCTTAAAAAACCCCTGAAGACGAAAAATCAAGTATACAAAACACATTGTCCAAAATTTTTTGTCCTCTGTATATGAAACAACTTCTTACGAAAAGCACCAAATGAGCCATTCAAACATTCAAACAATGCGCGAGTTGCTCTCTCATTGGCTGTTTCCCACCCCGCTGGCCTTCTATTGGCTAGGAGGGATGACGCAACTCCCTCCCTTTGGCTATCTCTCAACATCCCGCCCCGCTGGCCTCCCATCGGCTCGGAGGGATGATGCTGTCATTCCAACTTTGTTCAAGTCTGTGGGGAATTCCAACTGTATTTTATGGCTCAGGCTTTTAACCTTCCATAAATATTTATAAGGTTATAACTCTGTTAAGAAGACGTGGTCAACACACACACACACACATACACACACACACACACACACACACACACACACACACACACACACACACACACACACACAAACACACACACGCGCGCGATTCCCGGTGAAAGTGATTCCCGGTGCCATGGTCATTGTATGATTATAACTCTGCTAAGAAGACATGGTCAGCATGAAGTAAGTAGCTTAAAAGGTATGCTTTTATAATTTTTAAAAGGGTTCATGGGATAGTCCTGGGAACCTTGGAATGAATCATGTGTTTTACATATAACATGCACCTCTACCTACGAAAACTCCAGGATCCGAAAAAGGAGCTTTAATGGATTGAGTTTGTAAGAAGGGGGCCGACTGTATTATTATTATTATTATTATTATTATTATTATTATTATTATTATTATTATTATTATTATTATTATTATTATTATTATTACTATTAAGGGATGCATATATTTTTTTATTAATTATTATATAATTAAGAAATATATATTTTACTTTAGATCCATTAGCATGCTTTAATAAAGTAGTTTATTATATGGTATCATTTGTAAGTAGTGTAAGTGTTGGGTGCAGCATATTCCAATAATTTAATTATTATCGTAAAGTAGCTTTACACAGTAAAAGTAAACTACACAGAAATTACATAATCCCAAATGAGCCTCACCTGCAGTGACAGTGGCAAGGAAAAACTCCCTCAGTTTGCACGAGGATGAAACCTTGGCAGGGAACCAGAAACCCATCCTCAATTGGGTGAAACCATAAGAATATAAGTCATACACATATATAAGTTACACAACTGTCTGTCTGTCTTCCTTTTGGCTTTTTCCCTTTTACTTGGGAGTCGCCACAGCAAATCATCTGATTCACACGTTTGATTTGGCAGAGGTTTTTACGTCGGATGCCCTTCCTGTCACAACCCTTTTTAGCAAGGGACAGAAACATGCTGACAGCTTTGCAGCCTACTCTTTACGAAAGTCAGCAATGGTTCTTTTACATGCCTCTCACCACAGACATTGAGAGACATGGCCCGCCTTTGATAACCCAGTTAGCTGCACTGAGGGGACAGTGACAACCTTGTGGAGAGTGGGACTCGAACCCCCAATCTTTGGATCAGCGATCCAGCGCCCTATACCACTAGACCACTACTGCCCCTGGTTGGTTATACAACTGTTGACCCTGGGGTCAACCTAGACCACGCTGGAGGGTGTCTCTCCTCTTGTCTGGGAATGCCTCGGTGTCCCCCGGAAGAGTTGGAGGAAGTGGCTGTGGAGAAGGACGTCTAGACCTCATTGCTTAGGTTGGTGCCCCCATGACCCGATCCCAGAAGAAGCAGAAGAAGAAGAAGAAGTAGTAGATGATGATGATAATGATGATGATGATGAGTATTGGCAGTTTTAAATAAACAAAGTGAAACACATAAAAACAAGTATTATTATTATTATTATTATTATTATTATTATTATTATTATTATTATTATTATTATTATTATTATTATTATTATTATTATTAAATTACACTACAACATAACCACAGGGGCAGTGGTGGTCGAGTGGTATAGGGCACTGGATCACTGATCCAAAGGTTGGGGGTTCAAGTCCCACTCTCCACAAGGTTGTCACTGCCCCCAGTGCGGCTAACTGGGTTATCAAAGGCGGGTCATGTCTGTCACTGTCTATGGTGAGAGGCATGTAAAAGAACCATTGCTGACTTTCGTAAAGAGTAGCTGCAAAGTCGTCAGCGTGTTTCTGTCCCTTGCTAAAAAGGGTTGTGACAGGAAGGGCATCCGACGTAAAAAAACCTCTGCCAAATCAAACGTGCGAATCAGATGATTCGCTGTGGCGACTCCCGAGTAAAAAGGGAAAAAGCCGAAAGGAAGACAGACAGACACTACAACATAACCATAAACCACAAAGGAATTAATTTGCCA